>PVKE010000911.1:0-117086 GCA_004027555.1 Craseonycteris thonglongyai | reverse complement strand
TGGATGGATGGATGGATGGATGGATGAGTGGGTGGATGGATGAATGAGTGGATGGATGGATGGATGAGTGGATGGCTGGCTGGATGGCTGGATGGCTGGATGGATGGATGAGTGGATGGATGGATAAGTGGATGGATGGATGAATAGGTGGATAGATGGGTGGATGAGTGGATGGATAGATGAGTGGGTGGATGGGTAGATGGATGGATGGATGGATGAGTGGATGGATGGATGAGTGGATGGATGGATGGATGGATGAATGGATGGATGGGCGGGCGATCCAGTGAACTTCCCAGGACCATCTAAGCTCTTCCTGCTCTGAGTGTGGCCTGTGAACCAGCAGCTGTTGCACCAGGAGCTCATATGAAATATACAATCTTAGGCCACACGTCCTGGATCAGAATCTGCATTTCACCAAGGCACCAGGTGATCATTTGCATTTTAAAATTTGAAAAGTGGTGAGACAGACGACTGGTTCTCAATAGAGAGAAACATTGTAGAAATACCTGTGGAGCATTTAAAAAATATCTCTATCTGGGCCCAATTGTCGATCTACTGGATAAGATTCCTTAAACATGAGGCCCGGGCATTTTTACTTTTTTCTGACTCCCAGGTAATTCTGGGGCACAGCCCCAGTTAACAGACGAGGTCAGAGCCAGACCAGGGAGGTGACACACCCAAGGTGACACCACAGAATGGGGACAGAAAGAACAGAGCCTAGGCAGGACCAGTTCCAACACACACTGCTTGCTCTGTAACGGGAAGCCCATGAGAAGAGGCATGACCTCGGCAGCCCTCGTCTCACAATGGAGAGCCAGCAAGCCCACTGGAGGCAGGTACCCATTCACATTCCCTAGAAACAGAGGCCCAGCTGCAGGAGGAGGGAGACGCCGGAGAAACTGGACTGCAGACCGAAAGTTCCTGTCCCTAAAGGACCCACAACGACCTACTGAGGATGACACACCACAGCTGGGAGTGTACCCATTCTATGGGAAGCAATACTGAGGCTCAGAGGGGAAGTTGTTCCCCCAGTTCAGAAATGCTCAGGACAAAGCCAACATGCAGGAAGGAGGAACCCCTGAGGCGTGAGAAGACAGGAGACCCCTCTTAGAAGCCTTTCCTACTCTTGGCATTGCCACCTGGCTAAGCCAGGACACGGCCCCAGGCCTGGCCTCTGGAGCCTGCTGGGATGCCCCACCAACCCCCAGATGCCCAGCCCCTCAGTGGGCAGGAAGAGCAGCTCCCAGCACTAAGCTTACCACCCCCGAGCCAACCCCTTCTGCCTGGGGGACTCAGACACCACTGCTCCTGCCGTGCAGGGAATCTTGGACTCACAGCCCCTCCCCACGGCCGCAGAGACCCCTTCCATACCTCCTGCTCTCTCCTCCAGGGCTCCCCCCAGCCTTGTCCTGTCCCTGCGGTGGCTGATGCCTCTCTGCTCAGGGACCAGGTTACCGGGGGCTCCACCACTCCCCTGCCCACCTGGCACCCACTTTCTCTGATGGAAACATTCCCTATTGTCTCTATCTCCTCAAGCCCATTTCCTGCCCACCCCCTTGGAGCTGGGCAGGCCTGGCTGAAGGGCTCTGCTCTGTGCCCGCACCCTGCTTGCCGGGCTCCCATGGGCAGGCTCTGCTCTGCTCATCAGGACTGTCTCTCTGACTTACTCACCCCCACCCCCAGAGTTACTCAGCAAATACCTACTGAGCCCCAGCCATGAGCCAGGGCCTGTGCAGGGAGCCAAACAGTAGCAAGATATTCCCTTCCCTGAAGGCACTGGGTCTATGGGGGAGAGAGCCAGGACAGGGGTCCAAGCAATGCCCCACCCACCCACCGCCCCAGACAGCTCTGGAGGCAGAGAGGCAGCAGGAAAGACTACAGTGGCTCTTGGAGGAGATAATGAACACAGGAGAGAAGCCATCCAGGGCGAAGCCAGAGACAGCGCAGAACATTCAAGGAAGTGCAGGCGGCTCCATGCAGCAGAAGCAGGGCTGTGTAAAGGAATTCAGACTTTGCCCTGACAGCAGTGTAAACTTGGTGCTGGAGAGAGAGAGGGAGAATGGAGCTCGAGGTGTTATTAATAGAAACCAAAAAACTGTGAAAAAGACGAGGGGAAAGAGACCATTAACTGAGCATCTCCTTGACACCAAGCACTGTGACGGTTGCTTTACATATACTCTCCCTTCCAGCACTTCTATGAGGTCCATATCATTGGTTCTATCTTGCAAATAAGGAAACTGGGACTCAGAGAAGTTAAGTAACCTGTACAAGATCAAAAAGCACGTAAGGAGAGGAGTCAGACTAGAAACCATGGTGGGCCTGGTCCAAGGCTCTTTCTACTACCCCATGATCTCCTTTTCTGCCCCCTTCACTGCCTTGGCTCCTCCCTCCCTCCCTTCCAAAGACTTTACCCAGCATGCACCCGCGCCAGGCACTGTGCTAGGCATGGTGAGCGATGCCAGACGCAGGGTCCCTGCTCTTACCCTGAAATCCGTGAAGAAGGGGGAGGGGGTGTCCGACTCACCTGGAGGGGGTAGCATCACCATACACCTGGTAACCCTCCCCAAAGCTCCCTTCCAGGGACCACTTCCAGGCAGAATTGGAAGTGTGTGGTTTCTGTGTGATGCCTACACTAGTTTGGTCAAACCAAACAAGCTCTGCCCAGCTAGGAGGACCCCAGGGGAGGACACAAATAGCACTGGGGTCATGAGACCAGGATTTGGAATCAGGCAGACCTGGGATTGAATCCCAACTGTGTGGCTGAGTCAGCGCGATGCCTCCCTCCTAGGGCTGCCAGGGCACGGGAGGCAGGGGGCACAGAGAGCTCCACTCACCATACCTCTCCTCTCCACCACTTGACTCTCCCTCACAAGCTCAAAGAACAGGGAGCACTTTCAGAGCCAGAGCGGGGGGCGCTTGGGGGGGGGGGCGGTGCTGAAGGAAAGCCAACTGCTGGTGAAAAACTGGGATCTGAAGACAAAAAAATCTGCATTCAAATCTTGACTCTGCCACCTCCCAGCTCAGTGCCCATGGCCAATTGCTTCACCTCCGTTTCTTTACTTGTAAAATGGTGATACAAGTAGCAAGTACCTACATCACAGCGTGGGTGGAAGACAATCCACATAAAAGTGCCTGCACCCAGTAGGTGTCCAATAAACATTCACAATCTCTGCCATCATAATTATCACTCTCTTCATCAGCCTCCTCCCCTGCATCCCACTCTGAGAAAGCCCATTTGGCACACTCTGACCCCAACAGCAGTCTGCGGTTGGGCACATTTCAGGGGAGGAATGGACCGGTGTCTATGCAAAGACTAGGCCTCGTCTCCTGCAGGAAGCTTCTCTGGAGCAGGAAGCTGGGTTGGAGGTTTCCCCAGGGTTCCCACAGCCCCCTCCCCAAGCCTCCCCATCCAAGCGGTGTGGTTACCATCATTACAGACTTATCCTAGCACTAGATTCAAGATTGAGCCTTTTATGTCTATACTTCCAGGACCTGGCAATGCATGGTACACCGCAGATATTAAGCCAAGCTTAACCCACCTGCAGCCCATGGGCCACATATGGTCCAGGACGGCTTTGAATGCAGCCCAACACAAATTCATAAACTTGCGTAACAATTATGAGATGTTGATTGTGATTTTCTCTTTTTAGCTCATCCACTATTGGTAGTACATTTTATATGTGGCCCAGTACAAGTCTTCTTCTGCCAAGGTGGCCCAGGGAAGCCAAAGGTTGGACACCGCTGTATTAAACACACGTGGGAGGAAGGACGTGGGAGGCTGGCAGTTGAGGACAGTAGAGGGCAACTTTTTGGATCAGCTGGGAACTTCATTAATCAAAGTCAGAGTAGAAAAGCTTTCCAAGTTCTGGATGGACATCAGCTCCAACCCTTGACTTGAGGGGTGGCAGGACCACGTCCCCTTCCATCCCTTAGTCTGTTCCCCTGGTTGCCTCCCATCTTTTCTCTGTCTCTCCCCAAAGTGTCTGAGTCCTTGCCCTTAGTGTGAGGCTAACCAAGAGGTAAGGAGGCTACCAGAGGGCCCTGGCTATGAGGGGGTGTGGGGGGGTGTTCCCAGTTCCAAATAACTTACTGCACCCCCACCCTCCCCCACACCCTTCTAAGTTGGGAGCCACTGACAGTTCTCAGGCAGCAGCCTAGGTCACCGTGCCAGGTGCAAGCAGGCTGGCCCATGGCAGGCAGGGAGAGGGGAGAGCCCTGGCCATCTGGAGCAGAAGGTATGGCTGGCAGCTACCCATGTATCTGGAGTGATGACCCAGGCCCACTGCCAGAGGAAAAGGGCATTCTGGGACCCTTCCTCCTCTCCTCTGTGCCTGGAAGCATTGATCTTACAAGTGGTTTGTGGCCCCAACACCCCTCTCCCTGCCCGCCCTGATACTTGGGTGGAGCTCATTGTGCAGCGGAAGGTGGCGGGCCCCCTGGGGTTGGGCCGGCTGGCTTATAGAGGCTCCAGCCTCCCTGAGCTGAGCTGGCTGAGCCATAAGCAGCCTTGTTTATCCCTGGGAGGAATGATGGCTTTCCCTGCACAATGACATCTTAGAAACGGCCTGGCCTCACAAACAACAACAAACCTCCCAGCCTCGCCCTGGGCGCCAGCTTGCAGAAGGCTTCCGACCAGCAGCTCCTGCCGAACAGGTTGGGGGCTGCTTTCCCTGAGGCACCAGACACTAGCCTGGACCCCTGATTCTCTGAGCCTAGGCTGAAAGGGGCCTGGCAATTCCCGGTCCAGTCCAGTCCAGTCCCTGGTTGCTCCAAAGGGGAAACTGAGCCAGAGGGGGGAGCATATTTGCCTGAGACCCTCCAGGGAGCAGGGACTAGAATGTGCCTGGGTCTCCGGCCCAGTGGCTTGCAGAAGGCTTTCTCTACTGCACGCACTGGGGCTCTAGCCAGCTCGCCCAGAGGTCCTAGAAAGGAAGAGGCCACTGGTGAGTCCAAGAGAAAGGAGCACTGACTCATCCAGCTGGTGTGATGGGAAGAGGTCTGGGCTCAGGAGCTGCAGACCTGGGTCTTGTCCCCACTGGGCTGCTGAGTCACATGCAACCACAAGCAAGTCCTTCCTCTCCGGCCTCAGGCCCCTTTCTGTCCAGAGGCAAACAGACTCAGCTATAATACCTCTAAGGGCCTTGGGTCTCCAAGGAGCCCAGCTGGGCATGGGCACTGCCCTCCTCAGCTGTGCCTGGCTTCCAGGGGAGCCAGGGAGACCACTGGCTGAGAACCACACCCCACCCCCAGGTCCTCCTCCCTGGCTGGTACCATCTGAAAGGGGCCCAAGCTGAGCTCCAAGCCCCTGGAGTCTGCAAAGGATCATGAGCATGGCATTCACACCCTCCAGAGCTGTCCCTTCCATCTTCCATGGCTCAGGCCATGGTATGGACACCAGCCCAGCCCAGCATGACCCCTAATGGGCTCTCCCTGTGGCCTCATACTAGCTGAAGCCAAGGCCCTCCCTGCCTCACCTCCTGTCAATCCACCCGCCAACCCCTTGACTCTATAGAAGCAACCCTGACATGCAGGACCCTCCTCCAGGCCCGCAGGTGGATCATGCTCACTCTCTCCCGAGCAGAGCTAGATGAGCAGGAAGCAGACTTGGACATTGGTGCTTATCCTCAAGGCAAGCCCATCCCAGCCTTCCTTCTCATGCCCTGGACTCCTTGGGACCAAGAGAAGAATAAGGCGCAGATCCCACATAAATAGGACATAGAGCAACCAATATGGGTGCCACCACCAATCAACAGATTATTACTGGACCATCTGCTCTAGTCGTGGAAGTCTGGGTGGGATTAAGACCTGGGAGAAGAGAAGAGATGGGTTTTCCAAGCAGCAGGAACAAGTGTAAAGGGAAGACAGCTGAGGGCGGGGTGAGTTCACTGATACCTGGACTTAGCCCCATCAGTGAGTTCTGGTTCAAAGCCCAGGGGACTTTAAACAGGGCGTCGCACTTGCCTCAGCGGTTTCCATCGTCACCGTCCCCTGCGGCTTCAGATGCCAGGCTGGGCCTGAAGCGAGCCCTGCTGTGAAACTTGGCTCCCTGAAGGGCCCGCCCTGGCTAAGCCATGCCACGTGCTAGGGCTGCGGGAGAGGGGAGGTGTCCCTTGGCTGGGCACCGAGGACTCCAGGGGCCCTGGTGGAAACTTTGACAATGGCCGCAGTGCCCTGGCTGGGATCCCGCAGGCATTGGCGGGGCAGGCGCTGCAGTTTCTCCCTTCCGGGAGGTACACCCACAGCAGCCGTCTTGAGAGGGGAAGCAGAGAGCCCCCAGCTCTGAGGCCTGAGGGCAACAGGATGGGAACAGTTTTTGGTGAGGGGTCTGGTGGCCCTGCACTGAACTAGGCATCCCAAGCCAGGAACGCCAGCTCCACAGCTGAATTACGTGGCTCAGGTTGAAGGAACGGCACCCCCATATTCTGTCCTTACTGTTCCAGGAGGCATTAGTCCTCCATCTTGGTCCTGGCCATAGATTTGTTGTGTGAACCAGGACATGCCCCCTGCCCCTTTTCCACAGCCCTGAGGTCCCAGGGCCCACCGGGCTCTTCCTGGACATCCCAGGACAAGAGTAGAGTGGTGGCACCTCCAAGCTGAGAAAAGAGCTGGCCTGTGCCCACTCACAGTGCCTACAGGTCTGTGGGCTGAGCAAGTCCCAAACTATTCCCTGCTTCCTTGTGGGTCTCTGCGGGAGCCGAGGGAACAGGGGCAGGACCCTTCCCAGGGGGCTCAGGAGACAGAGGGTCCCTGCTGTGCTTCCATTGGACACTTTAGCAGAAGTCTCAGAGATCAGAGGCCATCCCCCGTGGGCCAGTCCCCCACACCACCTCGGTCCCTGACAGGGAACGAGGCGAACACAGCCAGCGCTGCGCCTGGTGTGCGCTCAGCATCCCCGACGCGATCGCCAAGACCGCTGGCTGAGCTTCCCCAGACTGTGTCCCGGCTTCTGGTCACCAAACAGTCCTTTCTCCCAGAAAGAAAAGCCGGCGGACCAGCCCAGAAGTGCAGAGCCGCTGTGGAAGCATGCTCCTACCTTGCAGGGCCCCCCACCCCCTGAAACAACACACACACACACACACACAACACAGAGCTAGCTCAGCAGCACACAGTTTGGTTGCAACATACTCATCAATGGCTGCCCTGGGGAAGAAACAATAGAAATAAGGGCATGGGGTGGCCTGGACAACAGACCCCCCACTCCTCCACCACATACACACACCCCCTGTCACCAAGGCACCTACCCAGCACACTCCTGCAGGGACCCAGGCGACTCAGGGCGGCTGCTCCTGCCAGCCCACCCGCCCGGGTCTGTGCCCAGCTCCTCCTGCGGGCGGGCGGGCAGCCGCGTTGGTGGCAGCTCCTGGCGGCCCGTGTCAAGCGGCTGCCTTCCCAGACAGAGCTCCTTTGTGTCAGAGCTATTTATGGACTTACCCAAGTTCCCTAGGGGAGCGATACCTGCTGGGAAAAGCAGAACCAAATGACCAGGTTCCACCTCCCACATCTAGGTAGCGATTTTTGTTGTGTGTTTTTTTCAGAACCCTTGCATCACCCGTCTCTCCTCCTCTTCCTCCTCTTCCTCCTCTTCCTCCTCCTCCTCCTCCTCCTCCAGCGCCCTTCCCAAACACACACCCTGTCCAGCTGGCCGCTGCCACTCTGGAGAGAGGCTGGATTTCTTTCTTTCACCAAATAGAAAACTCTGTGATTTCCCAAGCCACTTTCCTCGGAGCAGGAGTCCTCAGCCAGCCCGTCCTTCAGCCTTCCCGGGGCCCGCCGGCTCCAGGCTCACCCCCGCGGGTCCTGCCGCCCCTGCGGCCCCTCCCCAGGGGCCAGGCTGGCCCCTGAAGTGCTGCTCTGGAAGGAGCGGCATCCATCGGCTCACAGAGGCGCCCCACTCACATCCTGCGGGCTCCCCCTGCGGGGGCAGCTCAAAGCCAGCGGCCACAGCTTCCAGCAGGACAGAACCAATCGCAGAGGTTTCCCGGTCACACCCCCACCCCCGGGCTGCTCTCATCCCAGTGGGCGGCTGCAATTGAGCCCAGGGTCCTGTGGCCAAGACGCAGGCTGACTCTGAGAAAGCCACCGCCCCCGGGACGGGTGAGGGCAGAGGCTGCTTCAGCCTCCTCCCAGCAGCACCAGCCAGGCACACGCTGTTATCTAGCACGTTTGTGTATGGAACTCTGGGGAGGCAGATAGGCAGGGCGCTTGGGGCTTCCTTCCCCCAGTCCAAAGGCACATTGCAACAGCCCAAGAGTGAGGGCCCCTCGGGAAGGAGACATCCCTAACAGAGGGACCATGAAGGGAACAGAGGAAATAGCTAAGGACTGGAGGCAAAGGTCCCTAATTACAGTTCCAGTGGCAACACTGTTTGTCTGGGTATCACTGAGCAGGTAGTGCCCAATGCTGACCATTGGCTTCCTCATCTGCAAATTGGGGCTGACAAGCCTTGACCTGCCCACCTGTGGGCTTAGAAGAGGTCTCCAGGACCCCAGGTCAGGCACCATGCTGACAGCTTGACCTTCATTAATTCATTTCATCCCACCAGCACCTTGTCAGGCAGTGACTATTAGTACCCTGATTATAGATGCAGAACCTGAGGCATGGAAGGGCAGAGGAAGCTGCCCACGGTCACACAGCTAAGCTGGCTGTGGAGCCAGGGTTGAAGCAGCTGGCCCCATGCCAGGGCGCCCACTCTTGGCCACGGAGCAGCCCCCCACTGCAGGAAGCCGCTTTGCCAGTGCAAAGCAGGTCCGAGCTATGGCTGCGGCTGCTGCCATTGGTTGCCTGATGCCAACACCCTAATCTGTGCGTGGGGCCCAGGTGGGGGGTGCCCACCCCCTAGCCAGCTCCAACCTGAATGCGCTTACTACCTGAGAGACAGACACCCTGGGATGTCGGCACAGAAAAATGGGGCAGACAGAGCCCCATTTCCTGCTGCACCCCACCCCGGCCACCCTTCCTCTCCCCGCTGAATCTCTAAGTCTCTGAATGTCTGTCTCCGTCCGTCTCCCAGCCCCTGTCTGTGCGAAGCTGTATTCCATCCTCTCACACATTCAAGCGTGTGCAGGCATGCCGGTGTCAGAAAACATCCTTTATCAGGGTCGGCCTAGAACAGCCTTTATCAAGTCAGGCACTCACTAACTCCATGGGAGGCTGTGTCTGGTCCCTGGGGGCAGAGCCAAGGCGGGCCTTGCAGGAAGCTTCCAGACTGGGAGGCTCTCATCCTGCAGGCTCCTGGGAAGCAGGGCCCACCCTTGTCCTGGGAAATTAAGGACGTGCGTCTCAGGAGATGATCAACTCCAGTAGGGCTGACCAGTTCTCAGTGGGGCTGGCTGGTTCCCAGGATGGGGCTGCTGGTATTTGGGATAAGATTTCTGAGTGTGGAGAGCCTGCATAATAGGGGCTTCCTTGGCTTAAGGAGCCCTGGGGCTTCAGCTCAGTCTACGCCTTCTTCCAATCAACAGATAGTTCCTGAGCACCAACCATGTGCCAGGCTCTGTGCAAGGCTCCGGGGGCTGGGCCCTGCACGCACAAGGCTGACAGTCCAATGAGGGAGACAGACCTCGGCCACACAGTCAGACCACTGAGTCCAGCCTTAGACACTGTGCCGTGGTGGGCGGAGCAGCTCGGCCAGCCCCGGGCACAGGGTAGCAGACTCAGAATGCATCCCTCAACACTCTGGACCACAAAGGTAATCAGGAGAGGACACAGCAGTCGGAGCCCCGCAGCCTGGCCAGGCCTGGCTAGGAGGGGCCCCCTGCTCCTCTGATTTGTGTCTGGAACTAAGGGGAGGCAGAGGGCAGTGGTGGCCTGAGCTCCCTCTGGCACTTGATGCCCACCCACCTTCTGCCTACAGAATCCACCTGGGGGAGGCCGAGCCTAGGCGATGCACCCCCACTCCAAGAAAGGGCGGTACCTGCCACAGGCATTAATGAGCTTCCTCATCCTGGCTTCTGATCCAAAGTCTACTGGGATTTTGTTCTGGGTAGGGAGGGGGAGGAGGATGCTATGGCAGGAATTGGGCACAAGCCTGGGAGAGGTGTGGTCCTAGGAATTCCGAGCATGACAGGCCAAGACCACCGGCCTCCAGCAGCACTCCAGCTTTCATGGCCCCTGGATAACCAAAGGGCCAGGGCTGTGCTTAGGTGTTTGGGGTAATGAGCCGGACACCCTGTCCCACCTTCCACAGAGCCCTGCCCCTGCCCCATCCTGCTCCAGAAGAGGGAGAAGTGCCTGGGCTGCCCTGTAAAACTGGGGGATTATCTGCACACAGCCCAAGCTTTGAATCTGCTAGTCCACTCAGGAAGTTTGCTCGTTGGCTCTCACAGCCCTGGTTTGGGGCTGACATACTCCATGCTGAAAGACCCTCCCACCAAAGAGTCAGCCAAGAAACATGTATTGGTGACGTCACTAACCACTGGGTCCCTACTAGGTGTGGGCGTCTGTGCTCAGGACTATAGACACAGACCCACCGGGGTGTGACCTGGAAGGTGGGCATTGTGGCTGACTCTGGCACTGTCCTACCAAGTCTGGCCTCTATGACCCCAACAGCAGGGCAGGGGACACACTCTCCCGCCACTTGCTAAGGGCATGTGCCTGGCTCTTCCTGATGGCACTTGTCTTGGGGCACGTGCCGCCAGAGGCGAGGAAGGATGGGACAGAGCAGGTAGCCTCGGGTTCAAGCTCACAAGGAGTCCTGGCCGGTAGTCCACAGAGCCCAGGGTAAGGCCCTGCCCCCTTCCTAGCCTCTGAGTTACATCTGTAAAATGAGACCACAGAGGGGTCTCGTCACCACCTGCCTGCCTCACTGAGTGAGCTGGTATGTGAGGAGTGCTTGGCACATAGTAAGTGCTCAGTTGTAAGAGCATCGCTGTCATGTTGTCATCGCTATCATCTGTAAAAGGATAGCGTTTACCTTGAGAGGGTTGATGTAAACAGTCAAGTTAAATGCAATAATATGTGCTGACAGTCTCACTGATGAAGGCCTAACATATCAGCCTAAGGCTGATAATACGAATGCTTACTGAGCAGCAGGCTACTACCATCTGTAAGATGGGGAAACTAAGGTAAGGACAGCTTACGTGTCAAAAGCTCCAGTGCCTATGCTCTGGATGCTCGGACCCCAACTCATGCTCTGGAAAGGTCACTCCCCTTGGCCTCTTCCCCAGCAACTTCGGGCAGCAAGGATGATTCCCAACGGGCTTGTGGGACTGCTTTCCCCAGCCATAGCAAGGAGAAGCCTGCAGGCAGTGAAAGTCAGGAGACCAACAGTCCCCTGGGAGCTGGCCCTGAGAGCTGTCCGGGTGGGATTTTGCCTCCAGCCTGGGGCGCACATCGTAGTCACTTCGGCAGCCTCCGTCTGACCTTGGGCAGCTGCAGCAACACAAGATGGCCAAGAACTGTGACCGTCTGTCTCCCTTCCTGGTTCCAGTCCAACCAGTCACATGCTGGCCCGAGATTCCAGGCTTTTGGGAGCGATCCTCGACCCACTGTGCTTCTGCCAGCTCCAGGGACAGGCTGTGTCCTGACTAACCAAGTTCCTGGGAAGTGTTTAGCAAAGAGCAGCAACTGACTCAGATATGTGGAGGCCAGCCCTGTGACCTTGGCTGCTAGATGCAGTTCATCTCCACACTCCCCCAAGCCCACCCCCGGCTTGGATTGTTGGGCCTAAGCCCAGGCCACCAAATCAGAGGCCATAACCCTGGTACTTCTGGCAGCTATACTGCCACCACTAAGGGAGGGAGCCAACACATAAGCAAGCAGAACCAAGAGATGAAGGGGGTGAGGCCAGTCCTCGGTGCTATTGATCAAGGCCCTGAACCCAGCTATGCCTAAAGGCTACCCTCCGTAATCCCATAAATTCCACTTCCTGGCTGAAGCTAATTTGAGTTAGGTTCTTGTCACTTGCAACTGGAAGATCGCTGACTAACGCACACTGTATCACCAGGACTTAGCATGGTGCCTGACATATAATAGACACTCTGAAATTATTTGTTCACTCACAGTCATTTAACAAACATTCCACAATGAGACAGTGGCCAGGTTTGCTCTTTAGGAAGAGTGATGGATGCTGTTTAGAGAGGTGACTAAAGGGACAGGAGGAGGAACAGGGAGATCCACAAGGAGCCCTGCAATAGTCTCAAGGACAGACATGAGGCCCGAAGAGGGAGGCTGAACAGAGGGAAAGGGAGGAAGGGGAAGATTCCCAACTCTAAATTCACTGGAAGATATTTGATGATCCCATCTCCTCCTGGTCCTTAGTGTTCCAATCTGTCTCACCTCCACCATTTTAGCATCCCATGTTTTCTCCCACTGTCAACACTCAAATTTTTATTGAAGGGTGTTACAGTCAGGAGTGGGGATGGGTCTAAGAGTTAAATTGGACAAGCAGAGAGTATAGTGCAGTAGCTACGAAAATGCACTTTGGTACCAGATGCCTGGCTGTGTTTCTTTGTTTCTTAACCTCTCTGTTCCTTTGTTTCTTCATCTATTTTATCAAATAATAACAATAGTGTTGGGCAGATTACATATTATAGCAGAAGGAAAAAACATATTCAATAAATATTAGGTGACACTATTATTATTATTATTATTATTATTATTATTTATTAGGAGGAGAAAGAAATCCAGAAAGAGGGAACTGAACACATAGAAAATAAGCAATTCCAAAACCAGAATATTTCCCTGAACTAAGAGAAGATTTGAGTCTTCAGACTGAAAGGGCTGATGTTAGTTTCAGAAAAAATATTACTAAAAGAGAACAACTAGAATTAATCTCGTGAAATTTCTAAATTCCAAAATTTAGAAAGAGAAATCCTGCCCATCCCCATAAAGAGATTTTAGAGCATCAAGTAAGTGTTACACACGTACCATACTGGACACTGAGAGAACAGAGTGCTGCCCCCAGGTTCTTGGGGGAGAAAGACGACTAGCCTACAATTCTCTACTCCAGAAAAGGGCAAATATTTTCAGACTTACAAAGACTACAGAAGTATGCCACCCACAGACCCTTTTGGAAAAATGTATTCAAGAAAGTCCTCCAGACAAAAATGAATCAAAATCAAATGTATGGTGATGTAAAGAGAACTGATTCTGGGTGGTGAGCACACAATACAACACGTAGGAAATGTATTGGAGAATTGTACACCCGGAACTTATGTAATTTTTACCAACCAATGTCATCCCCATTAATTTAACAATTAATAAAAATAAAATGGTATTAAAAAAATTCAAGAGTGACAAGATATGAGATACAAAAGATTCACAAGCCAAAAAGCCAGAAACATTTATACAACTTAACTACTGATAATATAATTGAGAAGTTAAATGCAATTTAAATAAATTATTCTTAAAACATAATAGAACTAATGTTTAAAAACAATCAGAAACTAAAATTCCAGATGATTTCAACAATACCAAGGAGGCATGGAGGAAAGCAAAGAGAAGTATGGGCCAGCCAATGTTTTCATTATGGGTAGTAGGAGGTGAGGACAGACTATTTTAGACCTGGTATCATTCCTGATACTGAAATATGTTTGTGGAAAAGGTAAGGATAAACCACTGGCAGACTAGAATTAGGATTTAAAACTTCAGAGGAAATTTTGCAGAATAACGGGGGTTGGCCTGGGGATGTTTGCTATGACTAAAACGTATTATAAATCTACAGTACTTAATTCTCAACCAGTAGAATTAGAAAGATTAATGAGGGAAATAAGAGCATTCAAAAACCCATCCAGGGGAAGCTGGGATGTCTCAGTGGGCTAAGTGCTTACTTTGCAGCCCTGGGGACTGAGGATCGAATCCCAGCTCTGGCCCGTGCAGACCCATGTGCTGAACTGGGGAGTGCCCCAGTTTGGTTCTCACTGGGGTGAGACCCCGGCCCAGTTCCTGCCCTGTGCAGCCCCACGCCCACCTGTGGAATGAAACTACGTGGAAAAATCAAGGATGCGCAACTATGGAGACTATTCTGGGCCCTCCCCGCTCTGTCTGTCTCTGTCTGTATCTCTCTCTCTCTGTCAAAAACAATAAAAATAAATCTTAAAATAAATAAATAAATAAATAAATAAACCATCCACTTGTGCATGGTCTCTAAGTGAGAAAAGGAGGGATGATTCAAAACATGGGTTTGGAAAAACTGGTTAACCATTGAGGGGAAAAAAATTCATGAGAGTTCCATCTGACGCTAGGCACTAAATTAATTGCAGATAAGTTGGAAATATGAATGTAAAAAAATAAAAGGATAAAAATACTTGAATAAAATATAGACGAATACTCTTTATTGTCTTTGCGTGGGAAAGGCCTTAGAAAGCATAGCCCTTCCCTCCCACCAAAAAAAGACCGGATTACAAAAAAAATGTTAATTTCTAAGTGATAAAAGATATTATAAATAAAGTTAAAAGACACATGGCAAACTGGAAAAGATATTTGTAACCTAAATAATAAGCAAATGGTTAATATTCTAATCATATAAAGGGCTCTTACAAATAAGACAAAGCCCCAGTAGAAAACTGGGCAACTGATACAAACTGATGAGACAAAGAAGAAATATAAATGACTAATAAATGCAAAGAGAAGCTCAACCTCAATAATCATCCACTAAATGCCAATTAAGAGTTAAAAGAGTTATAACATCGGATACAAGGTAGGGAAATAGGCACTCTCATTCTCTGTTAATAGGAATGTAAATTGTACCACTACTTAACCTTTCTGTTTCATTGCTTTCTCATCTGTAAAATGGGGATAATAAGAATAGTGTTGGGCAGGTGACATGTTTAACAGAAGGGAAGCATTTGGAGAGCTCTTTGGTAGTGTGTGTCAGCAAGATGTAATACCCAGGACATTCTTGGGATGTTTTTACAGCATTGCTCATCATATCAAAACATTGGAAATGACCTGATGGTACATCAACAGGGGAGTGGCTAAATAAATATGGTCCACTGGCTACAAAAGAAAGAAGGGAAACTTTAGGTACTGATGTGAAAGATTCCTATGATATATTAAGTGTTAAAGAATAAGTTAAACTTTGATATGATATGATAGGACTTAGGAGAATAAGACATAATATCAACATATGTGTATGGAAAAATATTTGGAGAGATCACACCAAATTTATAGCAGCTGACAGTGACTAGCAATAGGGAAAGGGCTTGGGGAATGGGGAGTTTTCTTTATTTTATTCAGCTTAGTAATGTTTCAGATTTTTTGGTACAAATTTTGTGTAAGTATATCACCAAAGAAGATGTGCAATTCTAAATAATTATTTCCATTTGTAATATACATAAAAAGTTTTTATTTCCTCAAGTTCAAAAGAAAATGTGGAAGACCTAGATGAAAAAAGTTTTTTCAGAAGTTTACTTGGGGAATTGTTTTTATTGTTAAATTTATTGGGGTGCTTGGGAAATCTTAAAAGAAAATTTTATAAATAAAGAGACATAATCATATTCCTGGATGGAGAAACAGTATTGTATAGACTAGACATGTCTAACCTGCAGCCTAGGACGACTTTGAATGAGGCCCAACATAAATTCTTAAAACGTTATGAGATTTTTTTCTTTTTTTAGCTCATCAGCTATTGTTAGTGTTAGTATATTTTATGTGTGGCCCAAGACAATTCTTCCTCTTCCAATGTGGCCCAGGGAAGCCAAAAGGTTTGACACTGCTGGTATAGACTTCAATACTCCCCTTTTTGATGATATTTTTAATATAAGTACAATCGAAATCTCAATGAGGTTTTTGGGAAAGGGTATAGAGGAGGTAAGGACTGAATAAAATTATAATAAATTTTATTTAAAAGAATAAATATGTGAGAATAGAAAATAAAATTGTTAAAAGAAGAATAATGCAAGGGTACTTATGCTAACAAAATATAAAAGCATTGGAGCAAATAAGTGGGAAAATGAAAAGCATTCTGCCTCATATTATATGCCAAAGTAAATTCCAGATGGACTAAAATACTAAAAGTTGAAAAATAAAACCATAAACTTCAAGGGAAGGGCAGTGAATATTATATTATTCTGGAGTGACTACCATAACACCAAAGGAAAAAATTTTTTTTAATTTATAAATATAATATTTGTCATCAGAAAATGCAATTCACAACCACAGTGAGATGCTACTCCACACCCACTGGAGTGGCTATCATTTAAGAATGGGAAAGTTACAAGTGTTGGAGAGGATGTGGAGAAATTGGAATCCTCATACACTGGTGGTGGGAATGTTAAATGTGCCGCCACTTTGGAAAATAGTCTAGCAGTTATAAGTTAAACCCAAAGTTATCGTTTGACCCAGAAATTCCATTCCTACGTATATATCCAAGAGAAATGAAAACATATGTCCACATTAAAACTTTCACATAAACATTTATGGCAGCTTTGTTCATAATAGCTAAAAGGAGGAAACAGCCCAAATGTTCATCAACAGATGAATAGATAAATAAATTATGGTAGATTGACACAATGGGATATTATCCAGCTATAAAAAGGAATGATCCATGCTACAACATTGAAAACATTGTGCTAAATGAAAGAAGTCAGTCGCAAAAGACCAAATGTGTACATGATATGAACAGGCCAGGCAAATCTATAGGGACAGAGTAAATTAATGGATGCTTATGGGTAGAGGAGATGGGGGAATTGGAGGATGAGGACTAAAGGGTATGGTTTCTTTTAGAGATAATGAAAATATTGTAAAATTGATTGTGGTGATGGTTGTACACCTGTGTGAATATACTAAAAAAAAAAACTGATTGTATAAATTAATGAATTATATGATCTGTGAATAGCATCCCAATAAAGCTGCTACCAAAATCATTTATAGATATGACTACCTATAAATCAGAAACGTCTGTAGTTTAAAAAATAATAATAAAAAACAAAAGGCTAATACAAATATCCTTTTTATATAAAGAGCTCCCGTGAATTAATAACCTTTAAAACCCCAACAAAAAATGAGCAAAAGAATTAAATAGGCTACTCACAAAAGAGGCAACGTAAGTGACTAAAAAGCATGTAAATAAACATTTGACATTCTAGCCATCAAAGAAATGAACCTACTGAAAATGTAATCATGCACAGTGTTGGTGAGTGAGAACGTGGGGAAGTGGGCATTCTCTTACCCAGACTATCTCAATTAGCTCAGAACTGAGGGGTTTCCCAGGAAGCAGGACTTTTCATGCTAAACATGGAAAGTTCTGGGCAAAGTCAGATGAATAGTCAGTCTAAAGTACCAATGATACGGTTTAAGCATTCTGGAGAGTCATTTGGCAGTTCAGTACCAAGCACCTCTTATAAATATATAATCTTTGATGCAGAAATTGTACTCCTAGGAATTTATTCTAACAGAATGTTCATTCATTCAACAAATATTGGTGGAGGGTCAATCATGTTCACTGGATGCTGGAGATATCAAGATATACCTACAAAGATTTTTTTTTTTTTTAAGATTTATTTTTATTGTTTTTGACAGAGAGATACAGAGACAGAGATAGAGAGAAGGGGGAGGGCCCAGAACAGTCTCCATAGTTGCACATCATTCGTTTTTCCACATAGTTTCATTCCACAGGTGGGCGGGGCTGCACAGGGCAGGAACTGGGCCGGGGTCTCACCCCGGTGAGAACTGAACTGGGGGAGCTCCCAGTTCAGCACATGGGTCCGCACGGGCCGGGGCCAGGATTCGATCCCCGGTCCCCAGGGCTGCAAAGTGAGCGTTTAACCCACTGAGCCATCTCGGCTTCCCCAACAAAGATTTTTTTAATATCAAGTTTTCATGACAACGAAACATCAGAAGCAACCTATTATAGATGTTGGACTTCTGGAGATTATTTAAATAAAGCCTGTCTCACAGTGAAATGCTTCACAGGGATTAATGATGATGTAGAAGGAAATCTAATTGACATGGAAACACGGATACCCTTGTTAAACGGAGAAAGGCAAGTTAGAAAATTGTGTACACCAGTAACCTCAATTTGCAGATAAGATATATGTATGTATAAACAAATGCCTAATAAGATATACCCCAAAATGTTAATAGTGGTTATCTCTGATTCCTGAACTTCATTTCCTTCTCCTGGTTCATCTATATTAAATGTTTTGTTTATAATCAGCATGAATAACTTTTGCAACAACACAACAAAAAAATCAACTGCATTAAAAACAAACAAACACCTGCCATGACCCTGTGGGTGGAGGCCGCAAGGAAGCGGTTGCAGAGTTAAGCATGGTCACACTTGACCTAGTGATGACAGCTATCTTTATTGGGTACCTTCTACATGCCAGGCACTTCCCACCATCTCTTTCGTCCACACAAGAACCCAGTGAGATAAGCATCCTCATCTCATTTGACAGAAGCTTGGTGACTAACCAGTCATCCCACAGCTAGTGAGATGCACAGGTGGGATTCAAACCCTGGCCTGCCTTCCTCCAAACCCAGGCCCTTGCCCCCACCTTGGCTGCCTCTGCTTGTTCCTGGGGCAGAGCAGACAAAGGTCCCAGGCCATGAGACCCTCTCTCTGTCTTGCAGGCCAGTTCTAGGCTCCCTCCCTGCACAGTCCAGGTGGGGACAGAAGGACAAGTGAGCCAGGGTGGGGACATCAGCCAAAGGAAGGTGTGGCGGACGAGGTCAGGGCTCCTCGCAGACTGGTCCGGGACTCCTCGCCTGCTGGGCGACTCTCAGGAAGCCACCACATCCGGCCCCAGGAATTCCCAGGCCCTGTGCTCTCCCAGTGGCAGTGACAGAAACCCTCCCAGGGCCTGCAGCCACCCTGCTGAAACAGCAGGCGGAAGACAGCCCGGCATCTGGGGCCTTTGCCCTGGGCTTGGTGACTGCTAGCCAGTCCTCTGCCCTCTCCCGGCCTCCGGTGCCTCCTCTCCTGTAAGAGGAGGGGGTGTGAGGAACGATGGCTCCAGGACCCTCCCAGATCTAAATGCGCTGACTCTGTGGCACTTCCTCACACTGGGCCTGGCAGGAAGAGGAAGGGGTGAGGCGGCCCACCCAGCTCCTGAAGGAGCCCCCTCCTCTTCCCCTCAGCTCTGTTCCCACTGTTATTTTTAGAACAGGCCACGGGGAGCGTCTCCACCAGACCGCTGTGCTCAGAGCTCCAGGTGAAACACGGCAGCCCCATTCATTCCACTCCAGCAAGAACACGCAGGGAATTATTTACAGACACACCAGCTGACTTACGACCTCTCCCCCTCTACCCAAGCCTTTAACCAGGCGTTTCTCACTGTTTCCATTATGGCCCAAAGTGGTGCCTTACTTTTCCAAATGACAGCACCACTGAATGAGAAGACAATCCATGTGCCTCCCCCTTCCCAACCTGGAAAACTCTTTGAAAGTCACTGAAGAGTAGCACTGGCCTAGGAGGTAGGGGGTTGGGTCCTACTTCCAGCTCTAGTACCAACCATGTGCCCTCAGTCAAGTTCTTGCCTCTCTGTCTCTCTTGGTCTTAGTTTCTATCAATCTGCTTATTAAGCAACTGAGCATGCTTTTCAGCTCCACATTCAAAGAATTCTATAGTTCTATCTAATTTCTAGTCACTCATAAGATAAACACAGTATTCCCTGATTTGGAGGTTGCATTGAAGAGAGGTAAAGTAATTTGCCCAAAGTCACACTCTGAGTCACCAGCAAAATCAGGATTTGAATCAAGATCTTCAGAACCCTACTCTGGTTTTCTCTGAGGGCCAGGGGCTCAGTAAGGGAAAGAGAACCGTAGAAGCAGTTCTGACCAGCTCTCCTTTCACTCTGAGGCTGCACAGAAGTCAGCATGGAATATGGTGGAATCCTGAACCCTGAAGTGAACCTGACCAGACTGCTAAATAAACCAAGCAGGGATCCCGGCTCTGGTGTCAAAAGCTGAGGGGCAACAGAAAAAGCTCTGAGCCAAGAGAGTCAGGAGACCTGAGTTCTAGTCCTGTCTCTGCCACTAACTTGTCCCATGACCCTGGCCAGATCACTTTCCCTGTTGAGCCTCAGTTTCCTCATCTAGATCCTAGAATATGAGGGGTCTGAACCATGTGAACCAATTCAATTCTACAACATCTCCTGAGCACCTGCCAAGGACCAGGCAGGAACCGAATCAGAAATAAATCAGACACGTATGACCTCCACTGGTTCCCCAGGAGCTCATAGTCTGGCAGGTGAGACATCTGCCCACCACACTGTACTGAGGATGAACAAATGCTATGGAAATGCAGAGGGGGAAGCCATGACTTCTAGGGCATGCCTGAAACAGGGGCTGCAGGGAGGGACCAAGCCGTGAAGGTTGAGGATTGGGTCTGGCAGGGACAGCAGAGGAGGGCAGGCAACATCAGACAGAGGAAACAGCCTACCCATGAGTGTGCTCAGGGAGTCTGGAGAAGGGGAACAATCCATGTGCCCGGCTTGCAGGTGCAACGCAGGGGTGCAGTGCCACCAGGAGCAGCTTTGGGAGCCGTGCTGAGAGCTGGGCTTGCTTCTGAAGACAGTGGTCTTGAAGCAGGACTGTGACTGCTCAGCCTCGCCAGCCCCTCCCAACTTGGATGCCCTGTGATGCCCAGAAAGCAGTAGGACCGAGACATCGAAAGCAGGCGCCCTGGAACTGGGCCACGCAGGTTCCAATCCCAGGCGCCCATTAGCTGTGTGACCTTGGGCAACTTTCTTAACTTTTCTGAGACTTAGCACCTTCATTTATCAATTGGGTATAATGAGAGTAAAGGTGTAATGAGGATAATGGACCCCATGAGGCTATAGTGAGAATTAGAGACAATATAGAAATGGGTCAAATGCTTGCCACCATACCAGGCTCACCAAAGTACTTAAGTCTTATTTTTCTACCTTTAACCCAAGGATCTGGGGACAACTTGGAGGCTGGTAGCCCTATGCAGAGAAAGGCTTGTGGGAAGATAAGGTCAAGACAGGATAGATGGTAAGGTTGTGTCGCTTTTGGGAAGAGCTAAAAAGAGAACAGCAAGATGGCTGAGTCCAGGGGCAAGACGCTGAAGAAGGCAGTTTCGTCCACAGCCGGACCTGTGGCTACGAGGACAGAGACTGGAAAGCAGCTGAGCATTTTAGCTGCTTCTTTGGGGGGAATGTCTGAAATCAGTCCCCTTGATTCCCAGTTACTCAGGGTTGAGATTCAAACCCAATCTGGGCCCAGAACTTGGAGCAGGCCCTCCGGCCCCTGAGTGGGCTCGGGTCAAAGGCCTCCTTCCAGACTCACACTCAGAGCAGCCTGTCCTGAGCCTGACACCATCCATTTCTGCCTTTGGTCAGCGCCCCATTGCTGCCAGGTACCCCCTAGGCCAGGGGTCTCCAAACTACGGCCCGCGCGGGCCGCGAGGCCCTCTCATCCAGCCTGTGGAGAACTTTTTATCTGAATAAAATAATATTAAGTAAATAATTAAAAACAACATCTATGTTTTGATTCCTTTTTACTTGGACCTCGAGTGTGTAGTCGGCCCCCAAACTGCTGTTTGATAGTTAATGCGGCCCGCGGGCTGAAAAGTTTGGAGACCCCTGCCCTAGGCTGTGCCTGCTGGTCCACTTGTATGACAGACTCAAAAGTGGGAGGGGGTGACCTGACGATCCCAGTGCCCCCAAGAGCCTGTCTTAAGGAGCCTCACCTTGTCTTTCACATCAGACTTTTCAAATCTCGTGTGAAGCCATTGGTCTTTTCAGCCTGGGCCACGCCGCAGGACTATGATCTATGGACGTTCATTCTCCACTATGGCATCTCATTTATTTGTCCTAACTCATGCTTTCTAGAGCTTAAAGGGTCACAACCTCTGCGTGGGGGTAGCCTCCTCCTGCCTCTTCCTGGAGGAGATGACTGATCACTTCCATCCCTAAAAGGCAAACCTTCGCATTGGAAAGAAACACGGATTAGGTTCAAAGGCCTTGGCTTCAGAACGAGCTGGGCCTCTTGCCAGCTGTGTGGCCTTGGATAAATCACTTAACTTCTCTGAGTCCTAATCCCTTTCACCTGTAAATCGAGGCTGCTAGAAGCCTAGCAGAGATAATGTCCCCCCTAGGGGGACCCCAGTTGCCATCTCTGAACCCAGTGCTCTCCCTTGGGGGAACCCCCCACCGCACTGTGAAATTGCCGCCCCTTCCCTTTACAGAGAACCCTGTTGGTAACATGTGTGAGAAACGAGGGCTTTGGTGGCAGAATTTATAAAAAGAATTCAAAATAAAAAATGAAAAAAACAAAACTAGATATACATAAATAAATAGCATTTCCAACAGATCCCAACTCCCACAGCCAAAAGACCCAGAGCCGGCAAAGATGTGGGCGTGACTACATACAGGAAAGACCAAGAGTTTCCAAAGACCCAGAGCCTGAGACCCAAGAAAACCTGAAAATGGGATCAGAGGGTGTGAGAGGAACTGAAAGGCTCACTTTGTATTCAGATTGCACAGATGGCCTTTTCAACAATGAGTGGTTGTGCTCCCACCTCCCAGCTCCTAGGCCCTGAGACACCAAACCAAGACAATTGACCCATCAGGAAAGAGACCATTGTGTGTGCTTCTCGGGGTGATTTATGTGGAGGGAGGGGGCCAGCTGTGTTTCCCGTGATTATAACTCTCAGATGCAATGGCGATTGCTTGTTCATCGTTCTGGACGGCTGGGATGGACAGGCCTGCTGCTGAGCAGAGGCCACCGGTCATATTTCATCTTCTCAAGCCCATGGAGCCAAATTAATTGTCATCGATTTGAGAGAGAGCAGCACTGGCACTCTGGCTTGCCACAGTCCCTGCGAAGACCGAGCCCGCCAGGAGCTGATGTTCGCTTCCCCAACAGCCAGCCAGCCGAGGGCCCTGACGGGAGTATCCATCCCACTCAGCAGTTTGCTGGGACAAGCTGGGAAGAAAGCCCTGTCCCCAGGGCTTGGGGCTGCATTCAGAGTCTCCATTTCCCTGTGGCTAGCCCTCCTGTCCTCTGCACCACACCACGTCCCAGAGAGACACGCTTGCTGCCTTCCCAGACAGGCGATTCTCCTGTGCCCCCACGTTCCCCTTAATGTCATTTCGTAAGGGAATCAAATGAAATCAAAGCGCAGCTTTCTGTCTGTGCAGATGCAGCTGCTCAGCCTCTCAGAATTAACCCCACGGCGGAGTCCTGGCTGACAGTCCCTGCTGGGCGGGGGCGTTGGCCTGGTCACTGGCAGATACACCCCACCCCCTGTGAGACCCCTGATACCACATGCCTGATCTTTCCTAGGCTGGGAGGAAGGTCAGTGAGAGGTAACGGACAAATTCTCTTCTGGGCCACCCTTCTTGGGGTTCAAGTGACCACAGCAGCTGAGCAAACTCAACAGGGCACAAGCCCCCTTTCTAAAAACACTGAGCAGATCCTACAGGACATGACGCAGAGAGTGTCCAGGGTCTGGGGCTTCTGTGAGCCAAGCCACCTCTTCAAACTTTCTCAACCCCTCTTTTTATGCAAGCAACCCGAATCCTACACACCCGCTTTGTGCTGAGCTATGAAACTCACGCCTGTGGCCTTGGGCTTCTCTGCCTCCTGCTCCCAGTAGTTAGGAAAGGGGGTGAGAGCTGCCTAACCCTGGGCTCCCGTGTGGGTACAGCAGTCAGGAGGCGGGCTGAGCTGTAATCACTGGCCCCTTGGGAGGTCTCTCTGGTGGCAGGGTAGTATCCTCTAGGTGCTGAGCCACACCCAGCCCCAAGCCCTGACCTTAGGAGCTCTGCAGAAAGCAAACCGGGTCAGTTTCCAAGGGGCTGTGTTTCAGCTTCCGATCAGACCATTCGGCATAGAATGGAGGGACAACAACACAGGCCACCCCTGCTGAACCTGGGGGCTGTGAACTTTCCCACCTTGGCCAGGCGAGGTACCCATTGCTCACAACTCCCAAGGCCATTCCTAGAACTCAGCACTGGTCCCTCCCCAGGTCTGGCCAGGCCAGGGCTCTGGGAGGAAGGCCCCAGTCCTCAGTTGCATCCAGCAAGTGAGCAAGACACAGAGAAGAGGACACTGGGCAGGGCTGGGTGGGGGCAGGCAGGGGCGGGGGCATTCTCTCTTCTCATCCCAGAGCCTCCACCACATCCCAGGGTCTGGGCATTCACATCCTCACCTCCCCAGCCACCATCTAGGACCCCTCACCTGGAAGACTAATGGGTCCCCTTAACTGATCTCCTCACACCTACTTGGGCCCCTCCTGACTCTGATCTCTACATGTACCTGAAGCTCTGTGACTCCCTTTCTCAAAAGCCTTCAACGGCTGCCCATTGTGTCTAGAATGAAAGAAATAAGATGTTCACCACCACAGCCCTGTGTGATCTGTCCCCAGCCCACCTCATCTGCCTCCTCACTAGTTCCTCCAGCACGCCACGTTCCTTCCCATCTCAGGTCCAGCTGCCCAGAACACTCTTTCCAACGTTCTTGACTGACTAACTCCTTCCTGGCCTGCAGGTCCCGCCTTAAAAGTTACAATCTCCTCTCCCACACACGTAGCAATTGAAATAATATCTTCTCTTAAAGGAGTCTGTTCTTCTCCTTCATGGATTATTACAGTTCGCAATCACATGAGTGCATGTGTGCATGTATGTGTATGTTAATTTATTGAATGCTCACTCTCCTACTAGGGCTGAAAGATAGGATGGATAAGAACAGAGAGCTTGTCCATCTCTCTCCAGAGTATCCCCAGCTCCTAGCACAGAGCCTGGCAGAACATATTATAGATGCTCCCAAAATATCCGCTGAATGGAGGAATGAATGGATGACGACAGATGAGTGGATGGGTGATGATGTCTTCTGGCAGCGGACCTGACTTCTCCCGACCTCTCCTGCTGCCCCCAAGGCAGGCGCTAGGGCCACTGGAAGCCCAGGTGCTATTTCACCTTCTTCTTCCTTATAGGGGACACATTTCTGAGTCTTCTCCATTTGAGACTTCCTTCTGCCAGTCTGCACATGGCCCCAGGGCCTCTCACACCACTGTGGTCCTTCTGATGCCAGTCCACACACACCCGTGGGGCCACTCCCTTCAGCTGAGCTTAGGCCCACCATCTTGGTCCTCTGTTTTGGGTCCAGTTGAGTTGAGGTTACTGTGTGGTAGGGGATGCCCAAGAAAGGGTTAAGTTGCCAGAAGCAGAGTCCTGCCCTTGGGTTTGCTCAGCCAATCAGAGTCTGTCCTGATGAGGTAAAGCTTCTATCCTGGGTAGCATTAGTTGAGTTGGCCGGCCCCATCTCCTGCTGGAGAGAGCCGTAGTAAGGGTGGAGTTTCTGTGGAACCAGACAGAACTGGAATTAGCTCACTGTCTACTCGGGCCAGGGCTGCCTGACTGCAGGATGGCCCCTGCTCCTTTCTAAGTGGCTCGGACAGACCCTGGCATTTCCAGGGCCCTGTCTCTAGCTACCCAGTGAAGATGACAAGGTGTAACGCACCCCAGCGTCACAGCTGGGACCAGCCTTACAGCCAGAGTAGACCCAGGAGGCCTCAGTGTCCCTGCCTGGGCCCTGGAATACAGCAGGCGGTACCAGGAGGTGGCATGGAGCAGTCATCACATGCGCTCAGAGCAGCAGCATTCAGCTTCAATACACAAAGCTACTAGATGAATCTTCCTAGATGGACATAACTGTAATAAACCTAAGTCACAGGCTTCTTCTCGTGTGCCACTTTGCTAAGCACATGACAAGAGTTTAGTTCTCACAAGAACCCTGTTAATCCATGTACTTCACCGATGAAAAAACTGAGTCTCCAATAGCTCAATGCCTCACCTGAGGTCACAGAGTGGTAAGAGCTCACAGCTCCCATGTCACTTGTTAGTTTGGAATGATCTGTTGGCATATCTCTCCACTTCTGGATTGTGATATCCCAAGGAAAGAGTGTGACAGATACATCCGGGCATTGCCACCCTCAAGCCCAGGGTGCGCCCTGAGATCAGGGTAATATGGGCTATATTGCACCCTCTTCTCTTCCCTGACAGCTGGGTCTCCTAAGAGGCTTCCCATTGCCCAGCCCAGCGCTGCACACCTGGTGGCTCACTGAGTACATGACAGAGGCGCGGCCAAGACTCATGGGAGTGCTCTCAGGACCCATCAGGCACAGCCTTTATGTTTGGGTTGACATTCTGGTACCCCTGTCACAACTGTCTAATCAGAGGAGGATGCCATAAGGACAGGGACCAGGTCGCCTTCATCTCTATAAACCAGTGTCTGGCCCAGACAAGACCTTTAGTATGTAGATTTGCTTGAATAACCAAAGTAATGTGCATCTGTCTGTCCCACTCGCGTAGAACCTCAATGGCCACAGGTAGGACCACCCGTGAGTTATTCTCTAGGAGACACATCACAGCACTCCCCGTGAACAAAGTTTAGTCCAAATTACCCCAGGCAGGGGATGCCACGATAGCTCAGCGGTGGAGCACTTGCCTTGCAACCATAAGGGCCAAGGATCCCACCCAAGCAGACCCATGGGCTGCACTGCAACTGGTAACCGCCAGGATGGCAGCAAAGGTTCTCGCCTCCCACGCGGGAGGCCCCCAGTTGGGTTCCCACTCCATGCGGCCCCACATCCACCTGTGTGGAATGAAACCATGTCACAGCTAATGATGTGCAGCCATGGAGACTGCATGTGCCCTCCCCATTCTCTCTCACCTTCTCTCAAACAATAAAACAAGTATTTTTTAAAAATTATCCCAGGCAGAAGAAGAAAAGTAGGTTCCCTCCAGGGACAGATAATGAAGCAATAAAGGGGCTAGATAATGAGGAAGAAGGGAGTGGTGTGCTGGAGAAGGAGGCTGGGAGAGCAGAGGGGGTAGGCCATCTATTTCTACAGAAAGAGAGAGCACGCAGGCCCGCTGAGGGCAGCCTCCCCCTACTGTGGTCAGCTAAGAGGGAGAAAAAAAAGGCAAAGGATTCAGTCTGCCTGCAGCCTGCCTCATTGTGTCCACAGCCGGGACCCTCACCCCGCAACCCATAAGCCACAGGCACCTCCGAGACGGCACAGAAAACCTGCACCTGCCCCTTCCCACCCCCAAGGGAGGAACAGACCTGTCCCCCTAAGGCAACAGATGTCACAGGCAGTCACGTTACACAAGCCTCTTCAAGGTGCAGTTCCCTGATGGAGATGGGGTGACCCCAGGCCCTCAGCTTTCACGATAATCACAAAGCCAAAGGAGCTGGGAAATGCCACCCGACCAATGTACAGATGGCACCAAGAAGGCCACGCAGAGAGCGGTTGCCAAGGTCACGCAGCAGGTGGTGGTACACCTGCCTCTCTATTGCTCTTTGAATCCACCTTCTTCCAATTATTTCCATCCTTCCCGATAAGCATTTCATGGTCAGGGCCTGTCACACTGATCATGCTTTGCAAATGTGGGAAGGAAGTTGCATTCCTTGAGATGTTTGGAGAATCTCCTTCCAAGGTGTCAGCAAACGCTGTCGAAAGGAACAGGGTTGAGAAGAGACAGCATGTAGTTTGGGGAGTTACCTGGACAACCCCTCTTTCCCCAGAGAGGCATCTGAGGGAGGAGGGAGGGGCTGGGACAGCATTTTCACTGTGCAGCAGAAAAGCAGAGCACTCACAGAAAGAACAAAGAAGAGGCGTTAAAAAGGCATGTTAGTCAGGACCAAGTGGTCAGGCAGGACTCCTGGTGCCTGCAAAGCAAGAAATCGGTGTCCAGGCTCTGCTTGGCCTTCCCCCTCTTCGCTCCCCTGGAGGCCAGCAACCCTGGTGGAAAGGCTGGGGTCCAGCCCTTAGCAAGCTGAATAGCCACCTGGCCCGAGTCACTAAGATTGCTAAAACATCCCTGCAACTATGGAGAAAATCACATTGACCAAACTTATCTCGTGGAGCCTTCTGGAAGTAAAGAAATAAGTTGCTAAGACTCTTTTAGTGTATATGGTGGGGGTAGGGAAAGTTGGGCCCGTCTAACAAATGACGATTACGTACGTAACTGCCTTCTAGGGACAGTAGACCAAGTGGGATGTGCAAGGCTGGGGCGGGTTCCAGGTGTCAAGCAAGGAGCTGATTCTGATACTGTCCCAAGGGCCAGCCTGCCCTTCTGCACTTTTCTCACGCCCAGCTTCTCCATTAAACACACACTTACAGAGTTTTAATTAGAAGAGGCGTCCGACTGTCACCTACCCAGCATGCCATATGACTTGCTGGGGTCTCCGAAGCCTGGCCCCAAACCCTGGGGCCCTTCCAGGGTCAGTGAGACAAGCCCTCGGCCCTGCAGGGACCAGAGCCTGTCTCAGAAACCCTGTCTCATGTTGGCCCGTGATAGACTCCCCAAGGTACTGAGAAGACTTCTGCCAATACCCTCCAAACACACACTTTGAAGATGAGGCGGAAGGAGCGACGTCCCCCAGACCAGAAGAAGCTCAGCCTGAGACACAAGAAAGCTGGGGGACACGCATTCAGCCACAGCGACATCTAGTGAAAAGGGAGTGGCCTGGTTTCTGACTGCAGCCAACCTGGGATCAAGAATGCAAGACAGCCTCCCCAGGCCTCTGTTCAGTAGAACTTGAGAGTGGGAACCAGCTAAGTGTAGCCACGAGCAGTCTCGATTGGAGAAGGGGCAGTGGGATGGCGTGCCAAGCACTGTGCTGTGACCTGCAAGAGCTCCACCCCACTTAATTCTCACAACAGCCCCGGGGAGGACACCAAAGCTCCCCCAACGACTTGCCCAAGGTCACACCACCCATCTGCAGCAGAGCAAGGCTCAGAATCCATATTCTTCCCACTGTCCTGCCTCCTCGAAGCTATTCTTGCCCCTTGGCTAGTGTAAAACAATGTAACTGTCACATCTGAACTGATCATCGTTCTCAGAGCATTACTCCCTCAGGGACTGGCCGGGGAGCCCAGACCCCTGCTCCCCACCGCCAGCCCTCACAGGCCTGACCCAGAGGTCCCCACTGTATGCCTGCTGCCCATGGAACTGCCTGGATGCATCAGAAAGCAGCACCAAGGCCAACACATTCCCAGACTGCCACTCACTTTCATTTCTTCTCTTCCCCCCAGTCGGACAGACCAACCACTTCAGCCCTATTGCAGCTAAACAGACTAAATCCCAAGCCACTTTTAGCAAGAGAAGGGACCTGGGTGATTCACAAATGGGGAAACACATCTGGGTCTTGTGGCTGACATCCGAGTGACCAGGGGGAGGGCTGTGGTCCAGCTCCCGTCCCATCCCCTCCACAGGCACAGGACTGGCTAAGGGGAGCCGACTGCAGACCAGCTCCAGCTGGGAGTTTCTAATCTTCCCCGGTACTCCAGCTGGCTGGTCCCCAGCCCCCCAGCCAGCTCCACTTGGCTCCAGGGGGCTGTGACCTGCATGGAACCAGACAGCTTCTGCCGCAGACATGCCCTTCCGAGGGTGTCTGCCTCGGGCCAGTGTTATACCCGAGTGTGCTGCCCCTGGCCTGACCCACCCAATGACAAAGGGGGACCACAGGCCCAGCAGGCGCAGGAAGGCCAGCCCAAATCAGACCTTGCCTCAGGCAAACCGAAGAACAGAGCGGGGAGTGGATGGGTCACGCTCGATTTGGCTCTGTCGCTCTACCCTAGCAATGTGACACCCACTGAACAGAAATGCCACCGGGAGAGACAGCCGAGCACGGGCCTGCTTGCCAAGAGCACGCTGTCCAGGTCCCGGTGCTGAGCTCGGGCTGGTCCCAAACTCAGTTCGGGGGCATGAGGGTCCACGCTAGCTTAGAGGGAGCCAGGCCGGTCGCCCCTGGCGAGGCCCTTACCTTGCTCTGTGGTGGGGAGGCCGCCAAGTGCTGCTGCTTGGCGATGTTCTCTGCCAGGCACCAGCACACCCGCTTCTTCTGCTCCTGGGAGTGTGCTTCCAAAGTGAATAAGCACTCTGCCTTCTGACGTCAGGGAAAACAGAGAACGAGATGGTCAGGGCTGCTCCCTGGTTCGGGGGGCTCCCCGGCCCAAGCCCATCCCCGGGCTCCAGAGAGAAGGGAGTGCCCGCTAAAAGCCACAAATGCACACTAATCCCTGGTGACATCGAGGCAGCCGGAGGAGCAGGGAAGCTGGCCCCGGGGCCAGCTGGCAAGGCCTGTGCCCACAGGTTGGGGGAAGGGAGGGAGGCGGTAGCTCAGCACACAGTGGAAGCCTGTGGGAGCCACCGGACAGAAGTGGTGAGGTCACCCCCGGGGACAGGCAGCACAAGGCAGCAGCTGGAAGAGCACGTGGGGAACCCGGAGGGCCCATGCCTCTACCCCTCTGATGCTCTGTGCAGCCAGGACCCCTCCCCCGGCTCACAGAACCCCTCCCCCACCCAGGGTACACTCATCTGATCACAGGGCCCAGGTTAGATGGGTGACTGGATGGGCAGAGCAACAGAACCTTTTAGAAAGTCTTTGGTGGGCAGAATCGTGTGGACCTCTACAGCCCTACTACCACCTAACACAGAAGCGGGGTCTGATCAATGGCTGTTCCGCTCCATTGAATACAATTGGCACTGCTGTCATTTAAATATTGCTTTTCTCTTTAACCCTGTTAAGTGCTGCCGTCTTGTCTCCCTCAACAAGACCAGAAACTCCTTCTTGGAAGGCCTTTTGAATCTGGGCCTTGCAAGGCGCTTGGTAAATAATGCTGGGGTTAGCTCTGGCTCCCTGGAGGGAAGGACTTCCGGGATGAGGTCAAAGCCAGGCCACATTGGCCTGAGCAGCAGGAAGCTGCCAGGACCCAGGGAGTTGGCTCCAAAGCAGTCAGAACGTGCTGGGGGCGGAGAGGGGCAGTACAGCATGCCCAGGGTCATGATCCACCACAGGACACTCTGACCAGGGCATGCGGAGCTCGTCCCGGCTCTGCTGGAATTCGATTATAACCTCACAGGGCTGCGATTAGATGAACTCCACCAGGGAGCTAAGTGCCAGGAGCTGGACGGCTTGGAACAGAGCAGACAGTGTTTGTATACACGCCTTCCTCATTTCGTACTTGGACAGGCCTGCTCTGAACCCCAGATTTGCCACTTCCTACCCGACAGCCTCAGGGAAGTCTGTGAAATGGGAACGATGGTGCTATTGCCCGGCTCTCAGAGTGTCAGGACACAGGCCATGAGGGCTCTCTGAGGTCTCAATAAACAGCTATTGCTGTTATGACTTCATAATTTATTCGTTGAATGCATATTCCCTGAGCACCGGCTGGGTGCCAGGGACCGTGCTGGGCCCTGGAGGTAAAGGGGGAAACGAGAGAGACAGAGCTCTTTCCCTCGGATTGGGGGCAGACAATAAACCAGCAAACAATTAAACAATATAATTAAAAATGTGGAAGGACCACGAGGGGAGAGGTCCTCTCTGGTGGTCAGGGAGGGATTCTCTAAAGGGGCAGCCCCCCAGTGAAGGCTTGAACAATAAATAAGGAGGCAGCAAGGAAAGCGCATGGGGGAAATTGTTGCAGGCAGAAGGAACAGTGAAGGCAAAGGCCCTGAGCTGGGGTAAGGTTATCAGCATCATCTAATGGCATCTGGGGACATTGTCTGCCCTGCCATGCAACCCAACCCTCAGGGATGCCACCCTTCAGGGCAGGGCCACCTCCCATGCTCAGTGTCCCTGGGTGTAGCCATTCTCTCCTGCCTCAAAGTGCTTAGAAGCTGCTCTTCCTAACAGCGTCCACTGAGGAGAAAGTGGACAACGCCTCGCCTCTGGGCTTCTGGGAACTGGGTGGATGTGTGAGGTAATCCTACCACTTTCCTCCCCTTCCCAGAACCCCCAGCCCACTGCAGGGCAGGACACACTCAGCCAAGACCCCAAGATCCCGCAGGGAGAAGTCAGGTTAGGCAGGAGATGCTCCCTGCCTCATGTTCTCCCTGCAAGGGCACAGGTGGGGCAGGAACGCTAGTCCCTGCTCACTTGGGAAAAAGGCCATCACTCCCCAAAGTTGGCTCTAGTTGGAGCATCCCAGGCCCTGTCTCTACCTCGCTGTTTGGGTTTCAGCAAATCCCTTAATCTCCCGAGCCTTAAATCCTCCTCTCCTTCAGCTCTAAAACAGCTCTTCTGCCATAAGAATAATTGCCTTTTATCTAATGATCGGTTTTAAAAAGCACTTTTCCATCCACGACCTCAAGAAAGGCTTTTAATCTCAAGGACTTACACTCAGACCCGGTCTGGGCCTGGTGGTCGTAGATGGTACTGCCTGGAGCTTTGGAGGCTGGCCTGGCCAAGGAAGACCACATGGTGCCAGCTCCCCCCAGGGAGCCTCAATTCCCATCTGCCTAAATCTGTCTATAGTTGGGGGGGGCCCAGTGCCGTGCCTACATGTGAATCGTCACTCTTCATTCACTGTGTGATCCAACTCATCAGCGATAGCATAGATGCACACACTGCCCTCAATACCAGGCTCTGGGGTCAGGGGTGTGAGCTTCCCTGCTGGCATCCTCACGCAGCTCATTGAGAGGCAGGGCCTCGTGACTGCAGAGTAGTCAGCCAAGCACAGTCCTCCGGAGGTGGACCCAGACTCTGCATTCAAACATGAGCATCCCCAAGTTCAACCAGAAACCCCCCTCCCCTTGACCCCTTTCAATCCCCCATCTTGCCTCAACACCTGGTCCCTGAATTATTATTATCTTTGTAAAAACGAAAAACCTCTCCTACGATGTGCATTTGTTCACTTGCCTGGACAAATGTTCTTTCCTTTCATTCAATTCTCCCAGTGACCCTAAGACATAGGGAGGAAGGAAAGGCACAGCTGCTATCATTTTTCAGATGAGAAAACTAAGGCTCAGAAAGGTTAAGCTGGTGTCCCCAGAAGGTCTCAGGAGAGGAGCCATTAAAAGTCAGTCTTCTGTCTCTTCCAGAGGCTGGGATCTTGCCACATTTGTATAACTGCCTATGTACATTACAAAGAAAGTGAGATATTCCTCTTCGCTTTCTTTTTAAAAGATCAATAACTCATTGGGGACGTCTCTAATGGAGAGGAAATGCATATGAAAAGCTGTCCCCCTGCCCATTATGAAGCTGACAATAATAACAACTACCATTTATTGAGCACTCACTGTGAGCCAGGCTCAGAGCTAAGTACATTGGACACAGAAGCTTATTGAATCTCATTTAATCAGTACAACAACCTTGCAAGGTAGGCCTCATCGGCCATGTTTCAGAGATGAGTATGTGACTTGCCCAGATCACTCAGTTAGAAAAAGGCAGAGCCACGATTCAAATCTAGGTCTACTTAACCCCAAAGTGCAGGCTGAACTCAATGGAGCCAGTAGCAGACTCTGGGTTAGAGAATGGTCCCTGCCCACCTCGCCCTTTCACCCAATGCCCCTGGCACTTCAAAGCCAGTCATGGGCTGCATCTGTCCCGTGGATCTGCAAGGGCTGAGGGACACCAGTCTAGAGAAATAGAGACCCCAGGACCAAGGACTGCTTAGGGCAACGCCACCGAGAACATTCTGCTGAGGCCCAATCGGAGCAGCTGCTACCCAAGCAACTGGGCCTTTCTCAATGCCCTGGAAAACCCTTGTCCAGATCCTGACTCTCTTGCCCTGGTTTCTTTTCTGGGTGCCACCTGTCCATTAGGCAATGAAGAGAAACCACCTGCCAGAAGTGCCAACTAAGATGTGAGTTCAGGGTTCTCCGTGGGATCCAAAACCATGGCGTCAAGCCTGTCCCAGGACGCCAAGGGAGCAGGCATCTTGTCTTCCTTCATTACAGACAAGCTTCTCATAAACAGCAGCCCATTAAGAGAAAAGAGAGGCTTCAATTCCCCAGCCCCTTGGAGTCAGATCACCTGGCACTTTGCTGAAATAAAAGGCTCCAGATCAATATCCCTTCATCAATCTTTGGAGGGCTCAGGAGGTCACAACTCCCAGGAAACCCATGAGCAGAAATGCTTTTTGCTGGGAAAAACAAACCCGGCCTGGCAGGAAGCTCTCTTGGTATTAAAGGACCTGGAGCTTCATTTCTGGCCCTGTCAGAGAGAATGGGAATCCAGAGGGGTGAGGACAGAGGGGCAAATGCTCTGGGCCTTCCTAGCCTGGCTCACAGCTTCTGAGCTACTCACCGGGTTCCGTGGCACTGAACACCAGCTAGCTCTGGGGCGCCTTTGCCAGCTATGTCCACTGGGAGGTACTGACCCAGAGGAGGATTTGCAACGACTTCCTGGCCCTCAGGTTGCCATTCTAGGCAAGCAGGGTCCCTAGTTCAGCTCTGACAAGGTCGCCTGCCCTTTGGAACTCTCTGTTCTCCCCTGAAGCTAACTTATCAACTTTTGTCTTCTCCTCCAGGGGTCTGTTCACCTGAGGGGACTCTCTTGAAGTCCTGCTGCCTTGTCTTAGCCAGGAATTAAAGGAATAATTTTCTATCACAAATGACACGCACATTCCTTCTGGAAAGGGTGTATTCGTCTGGGCCAGCCAGTGTAGATCATGCCCTAACCACAGGGTGCGGCCAGTGTAGACTTTCCCACAAGTCAGGCAGGTTCTCAGGGCTGCTGGGTAGAATAGACTTAAGTGGAAGCAGAGGGCAGAAATGGGAATAAAAAATTCCCTGAAGATCGAAAAGAATTTGATGGCTCTCAACTTTCCATCACCAAGAACCTCTTTAGATTAACCCCAGGTTTAATGATATTTTATCTCCCAAATAGTATCAAGCAATAAGCTGCTTGCCCGGCTGAGCTTCTCTGATCAGACTGAGATAACCAGAAATGCCAACCACACTGAGCGGGTGTCATTTCAGCCCAAAACACGGAGACCCTTGCTGTGTTCTTGAGCCTGCATTGCCTGGCCCAGGTAACGGTACAGTGAATTACCCGCAGGCCGGCTGAAATACCCACAAGATTCTCAGGAGGGGTCGTGGGCGGTACCTCCGGGGGGGAACGAAAGAATGAGGCAGGAATCATGGGCCATCTCCAGAGGAAGATCTCCCAAACAACTAAGCAGGGAGATGCACGGCTGTCAGACCACACCTTCGCTATGACCCGTCCAGGTGCGGGAGATCAGTGCCTCTGTCCCCTCTAAGCACTTCCGTGCCTACTGCGAGATGCAGGCACAGGGACTGCTGTCCCCTGCTCTACTGGGCAGGACACTGCCAGGACACGGCCCAGGACCATGCATGAGGTGAGGCGGAGGCCACATCCGAACACTGGACAAGAACCCCGGCCCACACCCTCCCTCCACAAGCAGCAGGCCACAGACCTCCGCATGTTCCGAGAGCAGCACTCACCTCCGCGAGATACAGCACACAGAACTTCAGGTCTTCCGCAGAACCTTTGGGACAAAACGTTAAGATTTGCATTAGAACTGGTTTGCTCCAGCCTTGCCAGCTTGTCTCTCAGCCCCAAGGGCTGTGTGTGGAACTTCCTGGAAAAAGACAAAGGAAGAAGCAGGCGCAAGGACAGGGAAATCGCTGGAAGGAATGCCCCTTAATAACTAATGAAGTTGAGTCGCGGCTATAAGGCCTTTACCTGCAGGTCGGCCAGACTCAAGGAATGCTGAGATCACCCCCATGAGAGGCAGCCAGGAGCCCACTTGGGGCATCAAACAGCCAGGGACAGGGCGCACCGGGTGGTGCGAACAGCACAGGCACAGGCAGGGAGATGGAGAGGCACGAGATATGCTCAAGGGGCAGCAAGTGTGGCAAAGAAGCCGCACCCCTCCTCAGGATGCCCGCCCTGACCACTGTGGGCTGCTCCTCGGAACCGGGCAGCACTCTCCACTGGGCACAGACAGGCCTGGGACGGCTGGTAACCTCCTGTATGTAAGCCCGCACCAGGCAGGCTGCCATTCTGGAGGGCAGCACCTGCAACAGCAAGCACTTAAAGCACCATAGGACGTTAGGGTACCACGGTGCTACGTGACAACCTCTATGCCAAATGCTTTACCTGTATGAGCTCAACCCTCACAACACCCCCGACGAGGCGGGGGTTATTATCAACCATGATTCACAGGGGGTAAACGGAGGCACAAACGGTTTGAGTGGCAAGCCTCAGGTAGAAAGGGGAAGAGCCGAGATTTACACCCTGCAAGCCTGGCTGCAGAGTCCATGCTCCAAACCACACTACACACCCTACTCTCAAAAGCCTCCTCAAGGAACCAGGCCCAGTGCTGGGCCCAGAGGAGACCTGTCCGTACGTACCTGAATCAAAGAAATGGTCAAGGAAATTGCAAATTGTGTGGTGACGTAAAGGTGGCAAGGTACAAACACAGACAGACAGTGGGTCCAGCCTATTCCTAAGAAAAGCACTGAGCGAGGGCCCTCGTGTGAGGGCCAGGCCCCTGCAGAGCAAGCAGGTGGGCAGTTCCCTGGGCAAAACCATCCCTAGGACCAGGGGTGCCAACCAGAGCCAGATAAAAATGGCCTATAAGTAAATGGGTTCACTCTGGGCTTCGAGAGAACGAGTTCTACTTCTCCCCACCTAGAGGTGGGTTGAGAGGGAGAGAGCCCTGCCTAAGAAGTCTGTCACATGTAGGGAACCTGTCATTTCAAAGCTTCTGCCAGTTCCTTACGTTGCTGAGGCTAAAGACAAAAGGAGGTGGTATCTTTTTGTGTAAGAAAATATACTGGGATGTTTTCTTGACTTTTCAGAGGCAGACCTTTGTGTCAGGGGGGACAACCAAAAGATCTACGTAAGAAAACAGAAATTTGGGTTTTAGAAGCTGGCCTTGATGGAAGAGAAGGCTCCCAGAGGGAGGGTAAAGCCGAGACAGGGAGCCAAGGTTGGTGGAATACAGCCGACAGCATGTGCCCGGTGGTCAGGGCTGGCTGATAATCGCCTTGACAACTTTCCTGCACCGAAACTGCCCACCACCATGCTCCTGCATCACCCCAAACTGTCACTGAAGTCAGCTCCACGTCCTGGCCTCATGCCAGCAGCATGTTGAGGGGAAGACGGAATGAGGGCAGGGCTCAGCAGGGCTCAGAGAATGACAAGTCTGTGGAGGTGCCCGGAAGGAGCCGCAGCGGTGGAAAAGCAGGCTGCGAGGGAGCCGACCCAGGAGGAAGACCTCAGCCCACCAGCAACCCTTCTGGAACATGAGATTGAGCCCTGGCCTCTCTGGAGTGCGGAAATGAAACGAGGGCCAAGGGAACGGGACAAGGAGGCAGCATACCTTTGGGTTTCCATCGACACTGCAAACGCTTTTGCCATTTTGAAATGTGACAAGGGGCCATTTGGTGCCTAGGTGGACGCTGTTTCCCACTAAAGAATTGTGGGTCATGCAGGGGGTAAGGGGGAGCCTCCATCATGGGCCAGGGAGGGCCCAGAGTGGGTGTCTCTGGCCAGATCTGACCCCTCTCTTTTTTCCAGCTCCCTCTCGAGCCTGGTCTGAGATCCCAGATTCAGCCAAGCCCTCTGCACCCGGCAAGACAAGCCAAGAAGTTATTGTCTCCATTTCCCAGAAACAGAACCTGAGGCCCAGGGAGGGCAAACAGCGTGCGCGAGGCATGCAGTGCGAAAGGGGCAGCACTGAGGTTGGAACCCAGGACGGCCTGCCTCCTCAGCCTGTGTTCGGACCACTGTGTCACACTTCTGCCACCAAGCCACTCTGCTGCTCTGGCATTGCGGCAGGCCATGCACTCTGGAAGGGCAGCTGTGTCCCCTCCACGGCTCCCACCCTGGCAGCCAGCACTGAGATGGGCTCTGAGAATGTGCTCAGAGAACGTCGACCAAATTTAATGCCAAGCATCCAGCAGCTGGGACCTAAGCAGCTGAGCTTCCGAGAATGGGCACCTGGCTCCCCAGGGTGGCTGGAGAGCCCAAGAATCAGCTGGCTGTTTCCCGGCCACCCTGACAGGCCTGAGCAAGCCAGGAAGACACACAGTGGGCGGGACGCTGGCCGCCGGGGAGGCAGAAACACAGAGGGCAGCAAAGCCAGTGGGCGGCCCGGGCAGGAAGAGACGACAATGGGCCCCGGCTGACCGGAGATGTCCCAATTGTTAGCGCCAGCTCTCCGCCTGTTCCCATTGCACTGCCAGGCGGCCCTGCTGAAGCTTCGGGGAAGCTGGGCAGGAGGAGGGCAGGCGAGGTTTAAGGGGAGCCCTGCGGGAAGAGTGTGCTTCCAGCCCCCAAGCTGAGACAGTGTTTCTGGTCTGCATTCAGTCATGCATTCACCCCACAAACATTCCTCGGGCGGCCACATCGTTCTGGGCACCATGCTAGACCCTGAGAGCCTGCTTTTCCAGAGGAGCTAAGCACCCTTCAGATAAGTCACACGATGGTGGAGTCTTTGGTCCCTGGGTGGGGCAGATTCTCCTGGCCAGGGAACAATCCTCACCAGCACCAGCCCACCAGAAAGGCCGGGGGTGCTCCGTGTTTACCATCTTCTTTGCCCCAAATTGCACTTCCCACTCATGTTGCTTGAAGGAGACAAGAAACCTAGGAGTGTGAGCTATTATATGTTCACCAGAGACCATTCGACCAACAGACGCTGCAGCTGAGCCCCAAATGAATCTCTTAAAAGCCTCGCTCAGGCCCTGGCTGCCGCAGCAGGTCTCTGGGGGGCAAGGGAGGCAGGCAGGAAATTGGGTCCCAGGACTCAGGACACTGGGTCCTGTGGCTCCAAATCCAACTGCAGGAGAAGTCACTGGAGTTCTGCAAACCCCCAGGACCCACAAGCCTAGCATCTCAGAGGCACGGGGTAGGGAGGAGGCAAGGGCTTGGCCAATGCCTGAAAAGCATCGTAAGTGGTGGACACTTGAGTGCTCAGTGTCATTGAGCCATTTCCTTTGTCCTCAGCAGCTCATGGGCTCCCTGGAGAGCCATGTTCCCTGTGCTTGCTCACCAGGCCATTTGTTTGCACCAAACCACCTGCCCAGCAAGCCCAGGACAGACAGACATACACACACATGCACATGCACAGGAGCGTGCACACACACGCACATGCACACGTACACACACCTCTCTCTTGCCAACCCAAAGGGCTCTAATGGCATGGTCCTCTCCCAGGCTGCCTTTGGAGGGAGCCATGCCTGCACAAAACTGTCACTCACACAGGCTCAGCATCTGGACGGTTTCTCTACAACCCCAATGGCCCCACACCACTTCCCATGACCACCCACCTCCCAAGTGGAGGGTGGAGCTCGCCCTGCCTCTCATTTCAAACCTTGGGTCTGGGGGCTTCAGGAGGGGACAGTTTAAACCAATTCCCAGTTGGGGCCCCCCTAAGGGGTGGAGACAGGACATATGGACACTGTCCAGCTTCTCACAGCAACCTCAGGGTCTGTCTGGGGACATCGGGGCCAGGAGACAACCAAGGACTGGCCCAACCCTTGTTTCAGTCAGGGAAACTGAAGCTCAGAAAAGAGGAAGAGCCAGCTGAAGTCACACAGCACGTCAGCAGCAAAACTGAGCCCAGACCCCAACCTCCCCCAGGGCTACCCTTGGCCCTTCCAGGGCGCTGGCCATGCCCATCCCAACCCCACCCCAAGCACACCCATTGTGAGCCCCCCTTTCTTTTCCTTCCTATCTTATAGCAGGAGGCTGAGCACCCCCCACCCCCACCAGGAAGGGTTCGGTTCTATAACCAATCAGCCCGTTAGCAAGTATGGTCCCCCTAGTACTCCTCACAGCTGACTGGGTCCCAGATTGTCTGAGCTGAGGATGGGCAGATGCACAGTGGAAGGGACTGTACGGTGTGAGCGCACGCATGCGTGTGTGTGTGCAGGTGCGTGCGGGGGTGTGGGAGGGACACGAGGATGGCCGGTGTGAGGGCGAGAGGAAAGGGCAGAGCAGCAGGAAGCCCAGGGCAGTAGCTCTCACCTGCCGCCCTCCCATGGGCGCTCCCTGCAATGCCAGGGTTTGAGCTGACCTGGCTCAGAGGGCTGCTCCTCACCACTGACCTTGGTCAAGTGCAGCCAGCCCTGAGGGAGGGGCTGGCCCCAAGGGAGGTGACTCGCTTTCTCCCCTCAGTAACGGCCCTGGTCAGTGGGCAGGGGAAAGCCAGAGGCAGAGAAGAAGTTGTAGGTGACTTCCTGTGGGCGGTGAGTGAGAGGGGAAGTTCTCACGCGACCTGGTGTCTAAGGAGGAAGGCCAGAGGGGTCCAGGCACGCAGGTCAGGTCTGCAAACGGGCAGGAAGTTTTCCTGGTGCAAACCCGTCAAAACAGAATTCTTTCACTGGGTCATATTTTCCTCCCTCCCCCTGTCACCCATATGCTCCAACAGGTCTGTTGTTGTTTTCATAATCTGGGAGAGGAAACGGAGCCCCTTCGGCACAGACCTCAGGCGCCAAACCAAACCGCCTAGCACATACTCCCAGCTGACTGCCCATTCCTGAGTGGGGGAGGTCACGCTGGAAAGTTTGGGGGAGAGGTTCATTCCACGCTCCCACGTGCTCCTGCACGCCAGTCCCCAGCCACACGTGCTCCAGAGCCCTCCAGCTCTGCCCTAAGCACACAGCCCAGTGGGGAAGGGGCAGCAGTCTCTTGTCCAGGATGTGTGTGCGAGTGTGGTGGTAGCCAGCACATGTGCTGAGTACCGGGGTGGGCGTCAGGCACTTTGCATATATGACCTAATTTAATCTTCCCAACAACCTTCTGAGATACGCTTGGTAGCCCACATTTACCCATGAGGAAACAGGCTCAGAGAGGTTGAGTAACTTGCCCAAGGTCACACAGGCAGTGAGGGGCAGGGCTAAGATCTGAGCGCAGTCCTCAGGCCAAAGCTCTTCCTGCTTCACTCCAGAGCCTCCCTAAACATCTCTGGAACAGAAACCTCCCAGTAAACCTCAGGTTGTCTGGGCAGGCCTGCCAGTTTAGAATGGAACATCAGTGTCTGCCCACACATGCTCACAGGCCTCACGGACAGCTCAGTCCCACGGGGCCAGGCCCACACGAAGCAGCCAGGCAGCCCAGCGCAGCGGACTCGGCACAAGCGAGGAGGGCATCTCGGCACCCACTCACCTTCCTGCAGCTTCACACTCTGGAGGTAGAGCGGGTTCCTCAGGACGTTGCAGCGGCCCGGCTCGTCCTCCTTGGTGAAGAGCAGCAGATCCGAATAGGCAAACAGCGTCACCTGCGTCAGGCGAGAGCGAACAGAACTGGCTGTTCAGCTGTCCCAGAGGCCACCACCTTGCTTAGAGGTCCAGGTAAGGAAGGTGTCCTCATCATCTCAGGCAGAACTGGGAGCAGACTCAGTGTGGCCTCAGCCAAGGATAGAGACGGGACCCGCAGTCGAGACCACGGTCCCTGTGCCCTGCAGTTTTCTACAGCTCCACTCCACACAGTGGAAGAAATAAACAGAGCAGGAAATGACCCTCACCCTCCGTGGCAGATGGCCCCCGAAAGCCTCTCCACAGCCTGACACCCCACAAGCTCACCTCTCTGGCCAAAAGCCCCTGGAATCTCCAGCCCAGCGCCCTTGGCTTGGAGCTACCCTTGAGCTGCAGGCTGTTCTGCAGGCTCGTGTAGTCTCCTCTAAACATCTGGCGGGAAGAGCACTGGACTTGGAATCAGAAGGCATGAGGCTCCGATCCCACTAAGTAGCCAGGCAAACTTGGTTCGGTCCCCTGAGTTTTCTTATCTGTACCAACAGGCCAAGAGACCCCCGTCTGGCTCCCTCCCAAGCTCCCTTCCCAAGCTGCTTGCAGACAGTGAACTGAAACATCCTGCGTGTGAGGTATTGTTACCAAATTCCTTGCAGATCATTTTAACTGCAGTAACACGCAGTCAGCTTAAGAAAATGCCAGTTACTTAAGCTCCAAGAGAGACATGTGCATAACTTTTATCTCTTTTATGCACTAGCTCCTCCAAAAATAAATGAGCAGGCTATTTTTAGACATTATAGGTAAACCAACAGGCACGCTCAGCATATTTTTGTGCTGCAAAAAGTCCACTTGATCCTCTCATGCCTCTAAAGATTTCACTGTTCTTTGTTTTGTAAATCCTGCAGTGGACGGTAGTCAAGAGCAAGAAAATCCAATTTTAGATTCTCCCAAGAAAACAAGGTCTGATTAATTATGTGAACTTCCGCTTGAGGTATCAAAATCTGACACTTTATCTCCTATGAAGTAAGAAGAGCCAGCCAGGAGGGCTTGGCATGAACTAGCAAGGGCCACAGGAATGGGTGTTAGATTGTTGCTGAAATTTAAAAAGCCAATATGTTGACATTTAGCAATCAGAATGTTAAAGAGAAGCTAACAACTCACCTTATCCTACTGCAGTATTTACAAGACTGTATAAATATGAACCTGTAAGGATGTCCTCAGCAACATTTTTGTAAAAAAAAAAAAATATATTTTATATATATATATATACACACACACACACACACATACATACTAAAGAGAGTGGAGTATGAGAATATAACATAGAAAAAAATAATTTAATAGGGGATGCTGGGATAACTCAGTGGTTGAGAGCTTGCCTTGCAACCATGAGGTTCAGGGTTTGAGTCCCAGCCCCGGCACATGCACACCCATATGCTGAGCTGTGGTGTAACTGGTAACCACTGGGATGGTTCAGTGGCGAAGGCTCTCACCTCCCATGCGGGAGGCCCAGTTCAGTTCCCACCCCGTGTGGCCCTACATCCACCTGTGTGAAATGAAAATATGTCACAACTAATGATGTACAACTATGGAGACTGCTCTGGACCCTCCCCTCTTCTCTCTGTCTCTCTCACCTTCTCCCAAACAATAAAAGAAATCTTAAAAAATATACGTATATATATTATATATAAAATAAGAGAAGGGTAAGAGAAAAAAAGAATAAAAGCCCATCAAGAGAAAATGGATCAGATAAATGATGCTACCTTCATAGGGTAGAATTTTATGCAATATTAAAAGAAAAAAGTGGAGCTATAAGGACAGAAGCTGAAATCTGTCCATCATAAGTCAAAATAGTGCAATGTGTAAAAATACCTACAGTGTAATCCAATTTTGTGAAGCAAAATTGATGTTAAATACTTAACATGTTTTAAATGTCTAAGATACCACACTCTTCACTCTAGGGAGTAAATTTTACTTCATATATTTCTGCTTAATTTGCATTATTTTGCAAAGAGAATCTGTTACTTTTGTAATTTAAAAATATATAAATAGGAGCTGCCGCGATAGCTCAGCAGGTTAAGCACTTGCCTTGCAACCATGAGGTCCAGGGATCGAGTCGCAGCTCCAGCCCGTGGAAACCCATGTGCTGAACTGCAATGCAACTATGACCGCCTTGTCCCAACATAGCCATTTGTTGAGAATTTACTTTCTGCTCAGTGGATTCTCACTTATAAATAACATCATTGCCCTCCCTCATTTATATTATAAATGAGGACCTTATAGCTCAGAGAGGTTAAGTGATCTGTCCAAGGCCACATAGCTAGGGACCATTGTCCGAGTCTGAATTACCATACAGAGAAATAGCAATAGGCCTACAGTTGTCCTAGCCCTAAATATGAAAGAATCTAAGCAGGGGCCAACAACAAAAAAAAAACAGCAAAGGAGATCAAAAAATAAATGAAGTTAAGGGAGAGAGAAAAATGATCCAAGAGTTCAGAAGGATTGAGGAGTTGGTTGTCTGAGGAGGGGTCTTCAAAGTCCAAGCAGTGGGAAGGGGAAGGCTCTAAACTAGCCAAATGCAGGCAAACCCTCAAGCTTCCCAACCCACTTAAGGGAAACCTGTCAGTCACCTGCGGACCCACAGAACCAGACAGTTCGTCAGGAGCCTTAAAAAAATAATTTAAAAATGTCCCAGGCCCAGAAAGAACAGCAAGTGCCCAAGGGCAAGGTGAGAAAAGCCCCAGGCTGCGGCTCTGGCCCTGATTCCCAGAACTGGAAATGTGGTCTAGACGGGAAGTGATTAAGGCATGAACGAAGAATTTCCCCCAAAGGTTGGGTCAGGGAAAGGACAGAGCTGGCACATAGCTGGGGACAAGGCAGAGGGGCCAGCCTGCCAAGGGGAGGGCAGGTGGACCCTGGCTCCAGCAGGACCCACAGCAGGCCACGGGGGGCTGAGACTCATCTCTGTGGCCCAATTACCTGCTGCCCGCCAGATGTCTTCTCCACACTTGCTCCAAGGACACATCTGTTTTGCCAAAGGGTCAAGGGTGTCAGGGATCCCTTGGTTAGGTAACCCATGCAACTTGGAGGGTCACTTCTCCCAAGGAGCCTAACCAGGCTTCCTCTAGTTGGGCCTAAGGGCTGAATTGGCTTTGAAGAGCTTGGTGCTGCCTTAGTTAATGGTAAACTCAATGACTCAGTGTGTAAGTGGGGGGTGTCTGCCTTGGGCCCCCTAGTATACTCCTGGAAGCTCTACCACAGGGCTTGGCTACATTGTAGATGCCCAATAACTATTGTTTGAATATATAAATGAAACTACTCGGTGATGCTGATTTGATCTCAGGGCACAGTAATGAAACCTGTGACTTCTGGAAGGGTGTGTATAAGGGCAGTTCATGGGGTGGGTTGGGGATCAGCTCACAGACATTAGCAAATGGGAGCATGCTCAGGGCAGGAGAGAGACCAAGAACCAAGGGGGAACATTCCGAGAATAAATATTCCCATTGTGTTTGAAAGAGGACTTTCTACAACTTAGCATTCTCCAATAACAGAACCAATGCCTGGAGGCGCTACCTCTGCAGACTCAGGAATTGGCTGGAAAACCATCAGCTGAAAGTTACGGGGTAGTAATCAGAACAGACAGCTCCGAGGACTAACCAGCACTACCATTCCACAAATTTCTCCTAGCCTCTCTGGGACTGGTTTACATTTTTGACCTGAATAACATGGCAGGATCCAAAGATGCATATGCTCCCTAGCATACTGTAAGAAAAAGAAATACATTTATTTTACTTGTCTTCAAATCAGTTCTTCCAAACTTCAAAAGGGAGTCTCTTAGTTCTAAGTCTCCAAAGCTCCACTAGGCAAAGAATTTTGGGACAGATTACAATCAGGCTATGAATTCAGCTTGTGTTTGCTTGTTTGTTTTTATACAAACAGGCCAGAGGCAGCATGGGATCAGGGAAGGCACAGCTGAACCAGTGATCTGAGTGCGAATCCTGGCTCCATCCCTTACCAGCCTTGAGACTCTCAAGTCCCAGTTACTAATCTCACTGGAGCCTCAGCTTCCTCATCTGTGGAGTGGGGACAACTCTGCCTCTCTGGGCAGTGCTGTAAGAGCTCATTGAGATCTAGTATGTAAAATGCATGCACAGTGAGGGTGACAAAATCAGTTCTCAGGGTTTGCAGACTTAATGGTGAGCTGACAAATAGAAGAGCAAACTTGGACATATGTATGTCTTTCAGGGTGGCTGCCATTTGTAAATGCCTTCTTTGGAACCTTGTGAATTTATAGCCCCACCGTACTTTATGACCCTTGGCCACCTAACTTAGCTCTACCACTCCCTTATTCACCAAGCACAGATCCTAGTGATTTCTTGTTCCTAAAACTCAAACCGCCCCCCCCCACCCCACCCCCACAGCAGATGAAGTTTTACTCCCTTGGAGGCATTTCGGAAGATATGCCAAGGTCCTTAAGAAAGTTCCCTGACACGAGGTTCAGCAATGCAGTGAGCAACGCCAATGTGGTAGAAATGAGCACACTGTCTCTCCAGGGAGCTCCTTTGAAAGAGACGATGCTCATTTGGAATATATGAGTTCTGGTCCACTTGTTCATAAGACAAAACAAAAGCAGCCTCCTGCTTTAGCCACAATTACACATAATGTCCCAGAATGCTGAGGCTGAAAGGGCCTGTGGCAATCAGCCAGCCTTCGCTGCCTCAAATACACACACCCCCACTCTTCTGATGAGAAGATGGAGGAAGAAGGGAGAAGTTATGAGTGAGCCAGCTGCAGAGCAGAATCTGGCTAGATGACTCCTGCCTTCAAGTTTCCCACTCTTTCCACAGTATCCTCCAAGCTGTCACTCAACTCATGCAAGTCATGCTGTCAATGGTGAGTCAAGGCCTGATCTGCAATAAAACCCGTACTCTCTCTTCCAGGCCTTGACAATCCCAGGGCTCTAACTTCGGTGCTTAAGTAGATATAAGCTCCCAGGACTGATCTGGAATCTGGCCAGCGCTGGGGGTTGTGTGCCTGAGTGAAATTCCCCATCAGATGGCAGCAGGGGCTCCCGGGAAGAGTGGCACCATCTCCACACCCAGGCCTCTGCTGGCAGAGTTAAAGCCCAGGAGAAATCACACGTAGCTCTTAGAAGAGGAATTGGGATTTGGGTGGGTACAGACCCAGACAACCTGGATGACTAACGCTCCTCTAAAATTCTCACCTACAAAGCTGGACTGAATGGGGTCCACTCCTTAGAGGAAGTTGAGATCCACAGTGGGACGTCTTTAGGGGCTGGGAAAACCTTCTAACTGTCAAAGATGGACTAGACAGCGTTGAGAGGTGGTGAGGTCCTCATTGCTAAAAACGTGCAAGAAAAAGCTGGGTCACCATTTAGTAAGGGGGGCGTGAAGGGGGGTGGAAGACTTCTCAGGCGTTTTTCTACCCTGAGATTGTACCATGGTAAGACCACCAGGAAGAGAGAAAGGTCAGGGGCCTGAAGGACGGCCGAGGGAGCCCACCAGGAAACCCGACCCGGGACCCGCGTGTGTAAGCCTTACCTGGGCAGCCTTGTTCCTCCCCTCATACAACAGCAGCTCTTCTGACAACAGGAGAGTCCGGGCAGGGTTACAGAGATCTAAAGGCTGGAAAGAAAGTGGGCAGTTCAGAGAGACCTCATGGAGGTGGCTGTGGGTAGGGGGTGACAGCTGAACAAAGCCAGACACAGAAAAGACTCCCAGCCCTCCCCATACCTCAAGAGCCCACACACCCACTCATGCACGATGGAAACAGAAAGATAGACGCTTTTGTCGTGGGCGGAGCTGTTGCTGCCACCTTTACCACCAGCCAGCTGTCCCCGTGAGAGCTACACTCTCGGGCAGGAAGTACAACCACACGTTGTGGTCCTCCATCTCCCCCATTCCACTGGGCTTCTGGGACTTCCCAGGCCCCACACGCCCCCCATCTGTCCTCATGGGCTGGTCCAGGTGCTCAGGACACCCCCAGAGAGGTCTCAGGATGCCAAACCGTGCCGGATTTGGCCACTCTTGAGCCCCTTCAAAGCCAGGCCAGTCCCTGCTCCACATTCATCACACACGGGAATTAACTGACTCCCTCTCACCCAAACCCCCTATGTTACCCCATCATCCCGCCGGGTACCTGCTGAGGAGCCCCGCCTCCTGCCCAGCCCAGAGAAAGCTCCCTAAGCTCCGGGCTACCCAGCAAGGCTGAGCCTCATGAAGGCATAGTTGTAGCACGGCTCCTAGGCGCCTGCCGCCAAACAAGGTGCTGGCAAAAAGATAATGAAACAAACAGCCCCTGCACACAACAAGCTGGGTGGAATTTACAAATCATGTGACACAAAGGAAACCCAAACGAATGCATGCGGTACGGTTTCATTCAATAGCATTCAAAAGGAGGCCAAACCAAACATGCTATTTAGGAAAGTGCACGTGGTAAAACTAAAGGAAAGCAAGTGAGGCTTATCAGAAAGTCAGGTTGATGGGCATGTCTGCTGGGAGGAGGGCATTCTGGTTGAAGACACATACACAGGCTCTGGGGTAGTGAACATGGTCTGTGTCTTTATCTTTATAATATGTATATCAAGAGATCCACTTTATAATTTTTTTGTTAAACTGTACACTTACCTGTGAGGCCATTTGGGGTTGATCTATTTTACCATTTAAATTTTTGTATAACTTTCTAAAAACTGATTTTAATTTTCTTGTAAAAAAAATGTAAAAATGAGAACAAAAATTACCCTCTGTGGATGTTAAGATCTTTGTGGTTACATCCCAAGAAAGAGAAGAGACGAAGAGAAACGCCAAGGGCAGGCCCTCCTGATGGAGTTGTCTGAGGGAGGTGTATCACCTGCCAGAGCCACACCGGGTTCTAAAAGACGCGAGTTCTAGGACAGCGAAAGGCTCGAATGGGATGCCTCTATACTGCTGACAAGAGGGAAAACTAACCAAGTTCTTATGACAAGCACTCTGTCAATATGTATAGAGAGCCTTTAAAATGTTTATGACCCATGACTCAGTCATTTCACTCTTAAGAATCTCTTCTAAGGAAAATAAGCAGAGAGGCAGTTCATGCACAAGGATTTTCATCACAGAATGATTTACAATAATAGCAAAAGAAGTAGACATAACAGAAGTGTCTGAATAGAGAACTGGCTAAATAAACATGGGACATGCATATAATAGAATAGTGTTCAACTGCGACAAAGCACGGGCTCAAAGAGTATTTAATAATGTAGGAAATGTTCACGCTGCAATTTTCACACACACACAAAAAAAGCAACAGGACATAAAATGTACAATAAACCTGTTTGTTTCTTTGTTTGTTTGTTTAATGGGTGTATGCACACAGAAAAGACACACCTAAATACTCACACTGGTTATATCTGAGTGATGGGATAAGTAAAGGTTTGGAAATGAGGAGCAAGTGAGGGAAGAAGAGGGAAAAGGAGGAGAAGGGAGATCTAAGAGAACCTCAAGCCTCCAGCTACCACTGCCAGACACGTCTGCTAAGACCAAGGAGACCAGACAAGATACCAGACCTCAAGCCTCTCCCTCGATCGTTTCCAAACAACAAACCACGGGATGAGCTAGAAAGCAAGAGCCTCAGCAGAGGCCCTGGAACAACACAGCAGCTATAGTGTGCGTGGCCTGAGCCCAGAGAAAGGGGAGGGGGCGTGGATAGGGAGGGGACCCCCTTGTTGCTGGACTAGCTGCCCCCACTGTCCTGCTTCCCTTCCTGGAGACCTGTGCTCCTTCGGTATAACTCCCAGAATCCTGAGCACCTGAAGCTATTTGTCTTTCCCTAAAGGGGGTCCCCAGTCCTGGAAGGAGGCCCCATCCCTGAGTCCTGGGGTGAAGGACCCTCCTCTTTCTTACCTCCCTGGGGGCCCGCCGCCAGCTCACCTGAACAAAGACAGGGAACACCAGGACCTTGGGGGCCAGGGTGACGTAGGTGCCATAGCTTGAGTGTGGGGTGTGTGGCCTCATGGCCGGGCAGTTCTGGTAGTTCCCATGGCCCTTCATGGTCTGCACCGTCTTCATCAGTCGGGACTTCTTCCCCAGGCCCGTGTAGGACTTCGCTTTACTGGGACTGCCTGATTCTGTGGAACACAGACGGGGGACCATAAGGCATCGCCATCACCCTTGCAAAAGTGTCCCCTCTGCAGCAACAGGGAACAGACTCACTCAACAGCCATCCACTGTGAGCATCTGCTGTGTGCCAGGCACTGTGCAAGATGCTGAGTATACAGGGAGGCCTCAGAGCGATCTTGGACCTCAAGGGATTCCCTCACAATCTATGTGAGATGCTGAGGGGCAAACAAGCCACCCGGGCCTTGGGGGAGCTGGGAACCCTCAGGCTGCCGTCCCCATCTAGTGACCCAGCATCCAAATCAGGCCAATCAGTCTAGCCTCCTGCTTTCAAAAATCAGGAAATCTCTCATATTGGAAACGTCAGAAGATGTGACCTCACTGGGCCCACAATCCCACCTGGAGCAGAGCAGCAACAGCCCAGGGGGCAGAACACCCACTGCTGCCCCTCCACCTCGACCGCTCCCTGCACATGCCCAGTGCAGCTCACCAGTTCGTCATCTCCTCTGTCCCATGGACAAAAGGACTGGAAATCTGTCTCTGTGGCCACAACAGAGACACTGGGCTTTCCCAGGATGCATCGGGGTCTGCCCTCTACTAGTCAAGGGAGCTGGTGCGGCCGGGTTCACTCAGGTCAGTCTAGCATGAGGAGTGACACCCGCCGCTCCATTTCTGGGGAAAGAGCACCCTCTTGAAGCCCCACGCCTGTCCCCAAGTCCCACGACATTGCTTCCTAGCTTGGTGACCTTCAACAACTCACTTCCCCACCCCCAGAGTCTTGGTTTCCTCCATCACAGTACAAAGCTGGGTTGCTATAAGCATCAAATGAGACGCTCCAAGCAAAGCCCCTTGAACAGGGCCTAGGACCTCTAAGTGAGCAATAAGAGTTAGCTGCTGACTTGTGGTGGTTCTTGTCATTTCTCCACTTAAGCAGGTGGCTTGGGGAGTCTGGGAATCCTAGGTTTTATCACAGCCAGGAGGTCCTCCTAGCTTGGCCACCAACTCACAAATCATTCCAATCAGAAATAGGAAAGTCGGGGTGCCAGGAGGCTCCGTGATTGAGCGCTTGCCTCACGGTCTCGAGGTCAGGGGTTTGAGCCCAGTCCCAGCCTGTGCAACCCTACATGCTGAACTACAACACAACTGTGGGGATGGCTCGGCAGCGGAGGTTCTCATCTCCTATGTAGGAGGCCCCTGGTTCAGTTCCTGCCCCATGCAGCCCCACATCCACCCGTGTGGAATGAAACCATGTCACAACTAATGATGTGCTACTATGGAGACTGTTCTAGGCCCTCCACCACCCCCACCCCCCCCTCAACTTCTCAAAAAGCAATAAAATAGGGGAAGCTGGGATGGCTCAGCGGGTTGAGTGCTCTGTTTGCAGCCCTGGAGCTGGAGGATCGAATCCTGGCGCCGGCCCATGTGGACCCACATGCTGAACTGGAATGTGCCCCCAGTTCAGTTCTTGCCGGGGCCTATGCGGGAGGCTCCCGGCCCAGTTCCTGCCCTCCCCAGCCCTGTGCCCACCTCTGGAGTGAAACTATATGGAAAACTAATGCTGTCAACTGTGGAGACTGCTCTGGGCCCTCCCCCTTCTCTCTGTTTCTCTCCGTCTACTGTATTTTCCGGCGTATAAGACGACCCCCTAATTTTACAGTTAAAACATAGGTTTAGGCCTATATTCGCTGTATAAGACTACAGTTTAGGCCTAACGGAAAATACGGGTATTTGTCTCTCTGTGAAAAAACAATAGATAAATAAATAAATCTTTAAAAAACAATAAAATAAATCTTAAAGAAGAAAATCAAGAAAGAAAAAGGAGAGAAAGAGGGGGTGGGAGACGCCTCCCGGGAAGGAAGCAGAAGGGGATACCGCTGGACGTACACCCTCGCACTCAACAAGGTTGGCCTGCAGGACTCAATGGAGTCCAGTGAGTAGAGGAGCAAAACACAGAGTAGCTAAAAAGCCAGGGATTCTTGGATCCGAGCAGGTAGGAGGAAAGTTCTGGAACATTCAGGCTCCCTACGCCCCTGGCCCCTCCAAGAGTTCCTGCTGCCCAGCTGACCAGCCCCTCCCTAACCTGCATGCCCAGCGCACACCCTGGGGCCCAGGCTTCCTTCTGCCACCCCCAGTCCTGGCAGCCCAGGGGTGAACAGGGTGCTGGACCCCAGCTACACCTCAGGGAAGCTCCCCACCAACGCGGAGTCCATGACCTCAGAGGAAAAACAGATCAGAAGGTTTCACACTTGCTTCCTCCGCCCACTTTGTGTCCCTTCTCACAGGGCCAGGGTGAGAATAACAACTCAACCCGCCTTCCCCCTCCCCGCCCCCCCGATACACACACATAAGTGACCACCTGCCCCAGCCACATCTTGGGGCAGCACTCAAACCATCATCACTTAAACCACTTCCTGCCTCTTCAGGGAGGCACTTTGAGAAGAGTAGAAAGAGCCTGAGTCCAGGATGGGGGCAGGGCAGGGGGATGGCAGACCGATGCCTGGACATAGTCACACAGCTCCTCTTCTGATCTGACCTTGACCTTCAGCCCTGGGGGAGGGGGTTGTGCTACCCAGCCTTGGCCCCATAGCTGAAAGGATCCCTCTTGCTGGCTCAGGATTTGAGAATAGCTTCCCCAGAGATGGGCTGTGCAACCCTGAACGGGTTCCTTCCCCTGGAAGCCAGTTTTCACCACTGCAGGGACAGTGTGCGGGGCACACACAAGATGCCTGTGTGACTTGGGGAATGGTACAGGAGTGTGAGTGCATAGAAGATTATGACAAACCCCACGCTGACAAATAATCCACCCATCAGAGCCGGCATTAGGACAGGGTTGCTGAGCCTCAAACCGTACTGTGATTGGGGTCCCAGGGTCAGCTGGACGAGACTTGCTAATTTCACCTAGGCAAGCCCAGACCAGAGGAGGTGGAGCCACACGGGACTGACAAGTGGAGACGAGCCAAAACGCACCAAAAGTAAAGAAAGGTACCATTCGCTATTGCCACGGTCCAGGCCCTGTGCCCCTCGGTCTCAGACTTTGGAAAGAATCCCTTTCTTTCCTTCCATAGCGCCCAGGGCTGCCACAGAATCTTCACCTTGGGCCTGGAGAGTCACAAATAAGCCACTTGACACACCTCTCTGCCTGCAGAAAGGTCTGCTCAGCCTCATTTTATAGATAAGAACGCTGAGGCCTGGAGTAGCTGGGTGACTTGCCCAAGGTCATTTGTTGAGTAAATGGCATTAGGTAGGGTCCTGCTCTCATGTCCCACCTCCACACACCCCTGGGTAACATGTGGGCGTGGTTCTCCAAAACTTTTTTTTTTTTTAATTATCTTTCTTTAAAACAGTCCAGCTTGGAACCTGAGAGAAGGAATTCATCGGTTTTTGAGCCCTGCTTCTAACCCTGGCCCTTAAAAAACAGGGCCAGGATTTGAAGGGTAGAGAAGAATCATTCAAATAGCAGAGACATCTGTGCAGCTTCACACAACTACCCTCAGGATAGATGACAACTCACAGCCACTATCTCCTTTAATCTTCCCACAACCCTCGGAGGTGGGAATTATCAGTCCCACTTTAGAGATGAAGAAATTGAGGCTCAGTGAGGGCACACGAGTTGATCACAGTCACACAGCCAGAACTCCAGCTTGCGACCTCCCAGCTTCAAACGCCATGCCTCCCTTCGGTGCAGGGCCGATCACGTTGCCTGTAGTGCCTAACATACGGTACATGGGTTGCTTGGTAAAATTGGATAAATCTCAATCGAGTGCTTGAGTCCTGAACACCATCTCTTAGACTGTTCTGGAATGGTCCCCTCTCTCCCTTCGTAGACAAGGAGGAAAGACCTGGGTTTGGTGAGAGAGAAAATGTACCAGGAGCCAACAGAGGGCGGGCAGCCTGGCAGGAGGAGGCTGGGGCTGGTCTCCCAGCTGGCCTCACCATGGCTCGGGGGCTGGGCAGGCACAACCGCGGTGGAGGGACTCACCTTCAGGGATGGCATCCTCCTGGTACACAGGCCGCAGCAGCTGCAAGGGAACAACAGAACCACCTCAGCCCCAGGAACGGGGCTGGACAGCCAGGCGGGCTGCTCACCCCCAGCCTAGGGCTGGGAAGGGAGCACCTCAGGGCACGTGCTAGGGGACTTAGAGGGAACACAGGACCCAGCATCTCCCAGAATATTAGAGTTGAACGAGGCTTCTGCTGTCATGATGTCTAACCCCTTGGTGACGTTCCCAACTTCTTCGGCAGGAGTTGGTTCCCAAGTGCATTGCACAGACACTGGCACTGGAGGGGATGCTAACAACCCTGCCACAAAGGGTGTCCTATCAGGGGAGTCTGGGAAAAGCTGAGCTAAACCAGGTTGCACTGCCCTCTTCCCTGCAGGATGCCCTCCGAGCTACTTCACACGGGGACTTCCAGAAAAGGAAGAGTATGGGGTACTTCGCAAGCGTATTTGACCTCAGAAGACTTTTCCCCAGAGTTGCTCATGGGCCTGATGTGTTGGAGCACATGCCTTCAGCCCGCCGTGCCATCACGCAGTGTCTGCTTTCACACCTCTGCCGGGGGCTCACCACCCATCCCCCACAGCAGCCCATCCCCCTGTGGGAAAGCGCAGCCTGGCACAAAGCTCTTCCTTCTTCTGAGGTGCCCTGCGGCCACAAAGACCCCCCTGCCCTCTGTACCCAGGGCAGCCCCGTAGCAGCGGAGGTCACACACGCCCTGCCTTGTTCAACACGCCCAGCCCCGTTGCTGGCTCCTCCCGACACAGGTTTGAGTCTTTTCCTGGCCTCACGCTGGGACCCACGCCCTTCAACTTCCCGGATCCAGCTGTCCATACCTGGCTCCCAGGGTTCAGCGGGGCCAGGATGATGTAGTTGGGGTCGGTGGGGGCAGTGGCACGGGACAGCGCAGGCAGCGTGTGCTGGCCCCCGCGCTTGGCCACCTCTGTGTAGCGCTCCCAGCCGCCGAGCAGCAGCCCATCGGAGCTGTCACATACCAGGTGGCAGCTGTGACGCTGCTCAGGCCGGGCCTGGGCCCCATGGCTGCAGTTCTTCTCCCGCTTGTTGGGGGGCGACTGGAGGTCATGGGTCGACTTGCAGGAGGCCCGCCGCAGGACCCCACCGTCTGGCCCCGGCTTGACCTGGGGGACCATGCGCCACACCAGCAGGATGATCTCGCTGGGGCAGCTCCTGGAAGATGGGGGAGGGGGAGCACATAGAAAAGTTGAGTCTGGCGCCCCTGACGTCAGGGAAAGAAGGGAGGAAAGAGGCCTCATAAAGCCGAGACAGCACAGGGGTCCCTTAGGTCAACTCTCCTTGACTGAGAAAGATGCTGAGGCCAAGGCCAGGCTCAAGGAGAAAGCACCAAACTCAACTAGTGACGTCTATCATGGGCAACGTATACGCAAGGAATACGTGCGGCCCCTCCGCCAGTTCTTCTAGAAGCAAGCCTGTAATGGGCCGTGAGCGTTCTACCAACATTGAGAGGATTGCAAATGTTTTAAAGAATAATTATTTCAATTGTGCCATTGAAACAGATGCAACAGCTACGCCACCTTTAAAAACAACGAGCTTAGCTCTGAGGTCTCAGAAATAATTAGCTAATGTAGAAAGCCGCCCCCTGGAGCAGAGCCAGGAGCCACGGGGTCTGTTTGAGAGCTTCTTCCCACTGTTTGCTCTGGGATGCAAAATTGCTCTGAGCCTGAACCTTCCATTGTCAGGCTAAGAAACAGATTCCCTGAGGAGCAAAGCGAATGGCTGGCAGCTGGGCAAAGGAGGGAAGAAGGGTAAGGCCGTAAACCCAGGGCTGAGGCCCCAGGCGCCCCCTCGGCCCCTCTCACCGGATCTCATGGGCCAGCTCCACGCATTTCCAATGCTCCACAGGCCTCTCATTCAGCTGCAGCACCGTGTCCAGCTGCTGCAGCCCTGCCTGCTCCGCCGGGCCCCCTGCAGGGACAAAGAAAAGCTGTCAAGGGCTCCTGAACCCCCATGACCCCCTCAGAGGACCTGGGGTCCTCTGCTGCCCCAGTGACCTCAGACAAGGACTGCCCTCCCTGTTTCTTTGTCTGTGAAATGAGGGGTTGACCCTGCCGGTTCTCATGGGCCTTAAAGGAACTGCACCCTTGATCTCACCTCCTCCGGGCCTGCTCACACCTCTCTGCAGTCCACCCTTCCAGCCAGGGACCCTCCCTCCCAGGGCCTCTCACCCCACCAAGAACCCCTCCTTGCTGCCAGGCTCACACCCTTCATTCATTCCTTCAACACCATTCACTGAGTGCCAACCGCAAGCCTGGCCCCTGGGCAGGCACTAGGGGTCGTCCCGATCACTGAGCCCTGGCTTCTTCTCTTCCGATACTCACGCTGTGACTACAAGTCTTTTCTTTGTGAAAAACAGGGAAGGACAGCCTGTTTTAAGGGGTTAATCAGGCTTGGCATAGGATAAACTACCAATTCCTAACAGAGTTCAGAAATGACTCATTTTCCCATGCAGCCATCCTTGAAAATATAGGTTTAGTTCCTGTTTGAAATGCTGGGGAAACAAAATATAAAAATCTATTTTCATTTTGATAAAAACCAAAAAAATGAAAAGTGTGAACATATTTTCACAAAGCTCAGTTTTATCTGGGGTCATTTAAAAATATTATTCTTTTCATTCTGAAAAATGAGGGGACGCTTTGCTCCTTTGGGGGGCTCCCCTGTGAGTTCCAGGGTCTTGCTTGCAAATCCCCGGTACGTGGTGGGTAAGCAGGGCTTGGTATCGCTTGAGACACTCACCAGAATCCACGGCCTGGACTCGGACTGGAGAGTCACAGCAGATGGTGAAGCCAAAGCCGTCCTTGCCCCTCGGGATGGTGATCTAGGACACAGCCCGGCCCAGTTACTCCCAGAAGCCACTCCAAGGTCGGGAAACGCAGAGGCCTCACCCCAGAGCCACCTTCATTTCCCAGGGAACTGGAGTTTAAACAGAGGCTGGCCAGCACCTTGCCACCCCCACCTCAACCCAGGTGTCTTGAGCACTGAGTTGTGGGCCACACAGGGAGGCTGGGAGCTCAGGAGGCAAACCCAGGCCGATGCAGGAGGCTGGGACACACGGAGTCATAGAAGGGTGAACTCACCTCGCTCAGCCCCCCTCCTGACTGACATACAGCCCTTTCCCACTGGGGTTGCACATCCCCACTTGGCCTGTGACTACTGCCTGCCCTGTCACCTCCTCCTTTACCCCAGGGGTTCACAGAGCCTCAACCCAGGGCTCGCCCTGTGCTGCTGAGGGCTCAGAGGCAAAGTTGACCGGGTTGCTGGCCTCCCGGAGAACAGGGAAGGGAGGACAGGGACGGGAGGACAGGGACACATACACTCACAGCCTCCAGCCAAGGGTCAGGGGGCAAGGGCAGCCCATCACCAGAACCTCAAGGCATCCAGCGAGGGACCCCAGGTGAGGGGACCAGGTGAGGACTAGTGGGGCCTCCCTGCTGACCCTGAGCTTGACCCGGGCCTCACTGTGCCTGCTGAGGCCCTTGTGTGTGGCAGCTCCACAGCTTTCCTGTCACAGGAATCGCCTGAAAGGGCTGTGCTTGCTGGATGCTCTTTACAAAGCAACAGGCAGTTATTGGGCTCCTGCTGCATGCCAGGCCCTGCTGAGGTAGCAAAGCATGAGGCCCTGGTCCCGGGCTCTGGGTACACATGGCCCCCTCCAAAGCCAAGCGGGGCATGACAAGCCTTAGAGCCAAACACGGGGATGGTGTGGGGGACCGCCCTGTGTGCTGGGTTTCATGCATGGCAGGAACTCAGCAAGGGCCAAGTTAATGAGGACAGCCCGGCAGCACCCCACAGGCAGCAGGAAGCTGGGGGCGGGGGAGGGGGTGAGCAGTCTGCTGGCTCAGTTCAGCTCAGCCCTGCTGCACTCCCCCTCTGTGCACCCCGCAATCAGGCTTTGGGTGGGGTGCAGAAGGCCCAGCCCTGCCCATGCAAAGAGCAAGTCCAGGCTGCTAGGAACAGCTGTATCAGAGCAAAAGTCAGAAAAGGGGTTCCGTGGAGTCCCGAGAGACCCCCTGGGAGTGGATGTGAGTGGGCGCTGGTGAGGCACAGGGTGGGAGTCCCAGGCAGGCTGAGAGAGCAGCCAGCTCAGCAAGCCTGGAAAAGGTCAGGGCTGCTGGCCTTGTCAGAAGCGGCTGTCTCCTTCCTCATGGGGGGTGTCTCTTCAAGGCTGGGGGCCTGGCATGCACCTGCCAGCTGTCCCAAAGGCCCAGCACGAGGAAGGGGAGGGAGAAGGGGCCAAGGGTGACCAAGGCCCTTGGAAGCTGCCGGGAGGCCCCTGAGGCTCTGCTTCCCACCAGCCCTGGGCCAGGATTCAAAGCAAGTTTGTAAAACAGGAAATCTGACAGACAAGGGGAAGGGGGAGGGGGCAGGAAAATACCCCGTTCCCATAAGAATTCTGGGAAAACATGCAGCTAAGACAGGAAGAGGGAGGAAAAAATGGAAAGAAAGAAAAACAAACTGTGGAGTGAGTGCAGAAGGCCCAGGCTGAGGCCAAGGGAGGCGGAGGACCGGGAGCCTAGTCCAGTCCCTATGACCTGCCGGGAATTTTAGGGCCCCACATGCCTCCCTCCCCCCATCTAAGCAGAAGCTGGGATTCCCAAGTCTCACGAGCTCTTCCCCAGGCCTACCCCACAGGGGCCAGAGCCCCTCAGACCTGGTACCAGCTCTGGAAAGAGGTTCTAGCAACAGGTTCTAGCACCCCCGGGCTTGGTGATCACAGTTTAGGGACTGGCCCAAGTTGAATCTAGAGACAAGGTATACACTCCAGCCGAAGAGCCCCCCTGGACCTGCACCTGGGCCTCTCATCCAGGTGGAACAGTGGACGGGCACTCCCTCCACCTTCCTGGGCACCAGCCTCAGCAGAGACAGACCAGACCACAGTCCAAACCGGCGGGGGGAAGGAAAGGCAGGACCAGGAGGAGGCTTCAGGAAGCCAGCGCCTCTCCTGGCTCAGTGTGAGGGGGTGGGGTCGTGTGAAGGAAGCAGAACCCAGCTCTGGCCATGGTGAGCGCTGGCCTGCGCTGAGAAGACAGGGTCCAAGGAACTTGCTCATCACTGCAGCCCTGAGCGGGATGCAGAGCTAGTTTAGTGTGCCCATTCTACAGAGAGAGAAACTGAGGCCTGGAGTGAGTAAGTGGCCGCCTCTCGCTCTCAGCCCTCCTCTCTAACCTTGGGCTTCAGGGTCCTGACTCTGGGACCTTGGTGACTCCTGGCCAAGGCTGTCCTTCCTGGGGGTGGTCCCTGCTCTTTCCTGTCCCCCATGGATCTCACCCATGTCAGCACCTCACTTCTGCCCTCTTGCCTGGTGTTGGGTTCTCTGTCAGGCTTAGAGTTCCGCTTCCAGCTGCCACCATTTACTGATCACCTCCTACAGGTACAGACCAGATGCTGCACCTGGCACCATATACCCAGCATTCCATTCACTCTGCCAGCATCGTCACCGCACATTGTGAGCCCTATTCCACTGACAAGGAGACTGAGGCTCAGGAAGCTCACGAGCCAGGGCTGAAGAAAGGCGGAGCTGGATCTGAGCCCGAGTCTGGCACCAAGCTGGTGCTCTCAACCCTGCACTGGTCACTCGCGTAGGATCCGTCTTGAACTTGAGCCCCAGAACCCCAGTCGCAGCCCACACTCATGCCTGCCCCACTCTGCAGCACGTCCCTGTCTTCTGGCCCGTAGTCCCAAGGTGACCGGGGACTTGTGGACCTCCCACTCCACCACCCAGAGGCTGGTGTGCCAGGGGGAGGTCACGTAGGGCGGGAGCTGAAAGCTGCAGAGGCCTGAAAACATGTGGGTCCCAGGGCTGAGGGGCCACAGTGCAGGAGGCGCCCCTGGGCATCTGCCTGGGACTGAAGGAGTCAGGACCCAGACTCCAATCTGGCCATTAAAACACACAGGACTTTCCTGTATTTATAAAATCAGAACCATTCCTGAGCTCCCTTCCCGCTGGAATAGTCCCCAAATCTAGACATCCCTTGCCTTCATCCCCCGTGATGCTACACTGTTTTTATAAAACTGTCTAGAAGCAGCTCAGAGGCTGCTAATGAATCATCACTCCCACTCTGCCCCACGTCCTCAGACAGGAGGCTGAGAGGCCAGACCTTCTCAGTGAACTTGGCCTCCAGACCCGGAGGACTCGCTGTGCTGCGAGGCATCACTGGGGAGAATGCGTGCGTTTCCATGTGCGATCTGTACACGGAAAATCATGTGTGCATCCATGGACACAGAAACAGCCTCTCTCACCTATGAGCACACACCAGCACAGGCAGAAACACACACTCGCACGCACAGGACAGGCACCGCTGTCCCATCGGAAGTAGGGAAAGTTAGCAAAAGTACAAAGCTAGCAAGAAAACGCAAAACCCAGCTGCTCAGCAACCTTTCCATTCTCAGTGTTGGGGTGCCTATTAACACGCACTCCACCAAAATAAAAAGAACAGAAAAATCGATAGATCGTCTCGCCAGAGACCCCACCCAGCCAGCGGTTAAGACGCCGCAGAGCTGGGTCTCATCTGCCCCCAAAGAGGGCTGGTGGGTAAAGGCTGGAGCTCTGGTACAGCTCCTGCCTCTACCCTCCCCCTGGACCTGCAAGGAGCAGGAGGGGGCAAGGAGGGCCTTGTGGGGAGAGAAGTCCTGCTAGGGTGAGCCCCCAACCCAGCCCCCCAACAACACCCCACACAGCCCCCCAATGGCCACGCACCCACCTGGCGGTAGCGGCGCTCCGAGCACACCTTGCAGAGCCCATTGAAGCGATTCATGGCTGCAGGTCCTGCCTCAGCTGCCGCCCCATGAAAACCCAGCTCTCCCGCCCAACAGCGGGAGCCCGCACTGCACCCCGTCAGCCTGGCATGACCGCCCTGGGAAGCCCGCCCCGCAGAAGAATGGCAGGAAATCACCTCTCACCTCCCCAAGCCCTGTCTATGCTGTGTGCCTCAGCACGATAAGCCCGAAGGCTTCCTGAAACCTCAGAACGACAAGGAAGAGGGAGAGTTTTATATTAAAATTCCTGTCAACTCGTTAGTATTCCCCCGGCCCGGCGGGGAGAGGGCGCCTTTGTTCTGGCTGCATTCTCCGCCATGGGCCCCTGTGTGATTCCAATGTTCTCACAAACACCCCTGGCCAGAGGAGAACCCAGGCAGAAAACACGGCGCACTCTGCAACAATGCCGCTGCCCTCTGCAGATCCCAGGGTCCCCGCAGCAAATCCACGGGGCCAGCCCAGCCGAAAGAAACCAAGGACGCCTCGGGGGCTGTACCGCAGACATCCCATCTCATGACAGGGAACACGAAACCTTTGAATGCTGAGGTCCTGCCTGCCACTCAGCAGCCACTTCACAGTCAGCTTCCTCACTCGTGTAAGTGGGCCGCTGTAGGACCTGCGGACCCAGAGCCCCCAAAGGCAAAGCAGGAAGGGACGATCCAGCCTTCTCATTGTACCCATGAAAAGCGAGGGCCTGGAGCTGTTCAGGGTCACACAGCAGGGTAGCGGGGAGCTGAGACCAGAACCCCATTCTTGTCCCCTGCTTCGCAGAGTAGCACCTGGTGAGCCTAGACCCTGTCAGACCCACTCAGAGCCCCTGGGGAAACCCACCCCCATCCTTAAAGGCCAGAGGGAGTCCCTTGGCCCAGCCCAGGATGGGAGAGTTGAACAGGTGACCTCTGAAGGGCTCTCCCCCTGCCCCAACCAAGCCTCTGACAATCCCCCTCCTTGGCTGAGTGCTACGGAACATTCTGTAAGTGCCTAAGCCCGGGAAAGTCAAATGCACCTCACAACTGTGCCCCTGGGCAGAGGGCCTGTGTGCCAAAGCAGGACTTTCCCAAGCAACCAGTCACCTGCAGTGTTGATGTCCCTGTGATTGCCACAAATCACCCGCTAGGCTCCCTGCTCGCTGTCCTCTGTGCTCGGCAAGTAGAGAGGGAGAAAGGTCTTTGCAGTCCCTCCTCTAAAGCCAGAAAGCCGTTTGATTCTCCTAATGAAGCCACAGAAAACAGTAACTACACTACCCTCACACTGTGCAGTGTGCAAGGTAAATTTTTTTTTTAATATATATATATTTCTTTTTTTGACAGAGAGAGAGAGATACAGAGACAGAGACAGAGAGAGAACTGAACTGGGGGAGCTCCCAGTTCAGCACATGGTTCCGCACGGGCCGGGGCCGAGATTCAATCCCCAGTCCCCGGGGCTGCAAAGTGAGCGCTTAACCCACTGAGCCATCCCGGCTTCCCTACAAGGTAAATTTAAATGAATTAGGGGAAGCCGGGATGGCTCAGTGGGTTAAGCACTCACTTTGCAGCGCCGGGGACCGGGGATCGAATCCCGGCCCCAGCCCGTGCGGAACCATGTGCTGAACTGGGAGCTCCCCCAGTTCAGTTCTCTCTCTGTCTCTGTCTCTGTATCTCTCTCTCTCTCTCTCTCTCTCTCTCTCTCTGTCAAAAAAAAAAACACAATAAAAATAAATAAATAAATATAAATGAATTAAAATTTCTGTTCAAGACCTTGGTCATACCAGACACCTTTCCAGTGCTCGCTAACCACAGGTGGCCAGCGGCTACCATACTGGACAGAGCACCTCTAGCTTATACCCTCCATGAGGGCAGGGCCTTTGACTTGTCGTGGCTGTCTGTATCCAGCACCCAGCACAGGACCCGGCCCGTGTAGATAAATCAATACATACCTAATGGGGATGCCAGGATAGCTCGGCAGTTGAGCGCTCACCTTGCAACCATGAGGTCCAGGGTTCAATTCCTGGCCCCAGCCCGTGCAAACCCATATGCTGAACTGTGGCCCAACTGGTGATGAGCACCAGGATGGCACGGTGGCGACGGTTCTTGCATCCTATGCGGGAGGCCCTGGTTCTGGTCCCACCCTGTGTGGCCTCACATCCACCAGTGTGGAATGAAACCAGGTCATAACTAATGATGTACAACTGTGGCGACTGCTCTGGCCCTCCCCCTTCTCTCTCTCTGTCTCTATCAGCTTCTCTCAAAACAAAAAAAATAAATCCTTAAAACCTAATGAATGAATGAGTGAATGAATGGAGTAAACAAAAGAGAAAGTGTTTTTGCAGATTATAATACAACTGTAGATAAAAATTATGTAAAATGTCATTGTCATATCCTCCCCATGAGGCGACACACAGGCAATGTGACACTAAGCCATTAAGGGGTGGCCAGACCTTGCTTCACATCCTGCCTCCACCATGTGTTGGCTGTGTGGCCAAGGAAAGTGCCCTAACATCTCTGAACCTTGCATGTCCCCCTCCTCTGTGGGATGGGGAAGTAACAACCATCTCAGAGGTGACAGCAAGGATTACACTGGGTAACTGCAGCACTGGGCACAACAGGGCCACTCGATCTCTGGGAGCTTGTTTTTGCCTCTCTTAGTTGTTGGAGAAAGTCAATGGATCACCTCCCATATCCTGCAAAGAATGGAATGAATCTTGGGACATTCTCCAATCCCTATGTGAAGGTTCCTCATAGATTCAAAACTCCGATGAAGCCAGAGCCATTGGTCTTGGGTTCAGACTCATGGCTGCTCCCTGACATGAAGCCGACCTAACCCATTCAGCCACAGTGCCAGGGAAGCAAGGGGTCTGAGGCCTGAGGGAAAGGGGGAACTTGGCTTCAAGAAACTGCAAGTCAGGAAAATCCAGACTGTTTCGCTTCCAGCCCGGAGCCTGGCTTTCCCCACCCCTGCTCCAAGCTTGAGTAACCCGAGAAAAGTGCACGAAACAACCCCCTTAAAATGCACGGCTTGCTAAGTTTTCAAGTCTCAGGCACCAAACGCTGCCTTGTTTGGGGTCTCCTGGGCCAAGGGACTGAGCAGGAGCAGATTAGAGCTGGAAGCAGCGTGCAGGTCCCGGGTGTCCTGTCCGGGCTTGTCCCCACCTACCTCGAGTTTGTCCCCGTCCACAGTGTCCCCGCCTCCTGGCATTCTCAGCAGTGGATCTGGAAGGTGACAGGGTCATGTTAGAAAGTCACATGTGTGAAGAACAGATCAGGGGGGATGCCCAATGCAAGTTCCGAGCCTCAGGACTCATGGCAGGGCCCCTAAGCCCTGTCCGCAGAGGTCGGTGCCCCAACGTCAGCAAGGAGGCTGAAGGGCTTCTGAGACCCCTGGCCCTGGGGAGGGGTCATGCAGGAAGCTCCCGAAGCCCAGCCCTCCATGAGGTAGGGGTGGGCGAAGCTGAACCACGTGGGGTTAAGTCTATAACCCTCTCCAGGGATAAATAAAGGTGTGGTGGTCAAGAGGCTGCCTGCAGGCTGCAATCTAGCCAGTACACAGGAGAAACCCCCAGACCCACAGTCCGACCGCAGCCTGGGGTGGTGGCAGGTTCCACAAAACACAGGGGTCAGTGCTACTACACAGGAAGGAAGGAGGGAAGCCATAGTGGAACAATGTCTGGATAAAAGCTGAAGGTGGTATGCATGCACCTCTCAGGGGCCGCAGTCGCCGCCTGGCCACCTTCAAGTGCTTGGTCCGGCCCAGGTCCTCCCCCAGAAGGTAGTACCAGCCGCTGATCTCCTGTCAATCACAAGACATGGCATGCTCAGAGCGGGCAGAGGGCACAGGTCAGGCAGCCACCAACCCCCCTCCTCCAAATCAGCAACCACAGAGCCTCCCCCAGAAACAGCATCTCTGCAGAGACGGGCCCTACAGCCTCCCTGCCCCAAAGGCAGCTGCCATGCCTGCACCTCCAGGAAGCCCTCCCTGATACTCTAGGCACAGCTGGTCTGCCCCTCTGCCAGATTCCCACAGCTCCTCATCCCCAGACGACAGTACTTGTGTGCCTGTCTCCCCCACTAGGTTGTCCACGGGCCCTTTCAGGGGCCCAGCATGGCACCTGCTCTACAGAAGGAACCCGATAGATGTTGACAGAAGGGAGGCAGGGAGGGATAGAGAGGCCAGAAAGGCCTCGGGAGGCCCCCGAGCTGTCCTGGGTGGGGAACACCTTCTCCCCGGAGGGAATAAAGCCGAGGCTGTAATCAAGACACTTGGGACTCACATGTAGGATAAAAGGTCCTCAGCCACCTACCCCAGACGTCCCTTCCAGGGCCACCAGCACATCTCCAGGAATGTGTAAAAGGAACATATCCCTCCCCTGCTCAGAAGCCTCCAGTGTGGGGGTGCAGTGAAGAGTAGAAAGAGTGGGGTCTCTAGACCCCAGAGTCCCCAACCAGCCAGAAGGAAAGCACCGTAGTTGCTCTCACTCCACCCCGGGCACCTGCTAGGCCCAGAAACATGAGACCTGGTAGACAATGTCAAGGTGACCCCTGGAGCAGACCACAAGAAGCAAGGCAGGCCCAGGAGTGCTCTGAGCTCCAAGGAGCTGCCAGTGTCTTTAATAGCAGATGCCAGGCTCAGAGCCTCCTGGGAGGACTTGGGGTCACCTTACAACGGCTCTCTAACAAGATCGAACCAAGAAGGGGACCCAGCCCCTTGGTCACATAGGTGACAAATACAGTGTTATTCAGGCCACAGGGCATCTGTCTCAGTGAGGCACCATCTCACAAACAGAAGCCCCGTCCAAGGGCTTCCAGACAAAGGCCTAGATGGGAAGACCCTGAGGGAAGCTTCCCTAGAACCCACCTTGTCCGGAGTCAGGAGAGACTTCACCCCGAAGCTCATGCAGCCAATGAATCTACTCTGTCTGGGAGAACAACAGAGGTTTGAGTCAGCACCTTTTCTCCGGGCTATCTTGGGAGGTCGGTTATCAAGTGTAACATTGGTTTGCCTGTTGCACTGCCGTTCGCAAAGCACTTTTACCTGCCTCGTCTCATTTGACCTTTCCAGCTTTGTCAGTTAAGCTGGAGAGGAGTTACATCTCCATTTCACAAAGGAAAAAACTGAGAGGTTCAGAGTTGGCCACCTTCCTAAGGTCACCAGACTAGTTAGTAGCAGAGTCCCATGGGAAACCCAGTTGTCCTAGGACGTGGGGCAGCTCCCATCACCCACAGAAGCTCAGAGCTACCTCACAGGTAGATCCAGAGGGCTGGTCCCCACAGGGAATTTCAGCTCCCACATCAGCTAGTGATGCTCAATTGAGAAGAAAAGTTATGGGGCCTTAAGCTCAAGAAGCTTTGCATCCAGTCCAAGCAGGACCAGGGCAGTCCTTGGACAGTTTCAGATCAAGGTCTAAACCAACACAGAACTCTACAAGACCAACCTGACCCAGGGACCAGCCAGACCTAGGCATGAACCAGGGTCAGGCCTCGAGGGGTGTCACACCGTGGTGACAGGCTGAGTTCACTCAGGCTCTTCCTAAGAGTAATTCAAAGTTCCCAAAGACTGTCCACCATAAAGTCCCACCATCCCACAGTTGGGGACGGATTGATACATGGCAGCATTCAATAATGATGGCATAGATTGATATTAGTGAAATGCAGAAATTAATCTCGCTACTGTGAGAGAAAAGAAAATCTACAAATCTGCAACTGAGTGAGAAAGATGCCAACCAAAAAAATTCACAAGGGTTGTTCATGAGAAAGACACCCACAAAAATATTAACAATGGTGGCATCTGGTAGGCGGGGTTAGAGGGGCTTTCGTTTTCTTCTTTGGGTTTTTCAGTGTTTTCAAATTTTCACAGGGAATGAGCAGTACTTTCATAACCAGGGGGGCGAAACTACAGTATAAATGTATTTGAAAGTACTTTTATCCCATTTTTCTTTATCCTAACACTAGAGTTAGCTTATTTTTCTTTTTAATTTTCTGTACTCCTCTCTCCTAGCTTATCCCCAACTCAGACACCCCTCGGAGATTAGTTTACTATTACAAGGGTTATTTAGACTGGAGCATAACCCTGAGGCTTGCTGACGTCAACACGGACGGACCCACCTACATCTGGCATGTTGTGTGGAAAGCACAATAGTGGACCCAAAAATGGAATGAGCTCTTAGGTGGGGAGTGAACTCCTGGAGATGTGCCTCCCAGAACCTGGTCCAAGGGGGCCTGAGCGAAGTCAGCAGCTCTAGCCAGTGGTGCCCCACAGAACCCAAGTCCTGTGTCCCCAGAGCCTGTTCCCAGGGATCCAGACCCAGCAGGTCCACGGCGGAGTCTGGGCATGTGAGTCTGGAGAAAGCACAGGCCTGCCCCAGGCAAGGGCCAGTGGTCTGGAAGGCCTGTATAAATACATAGTGTTTGGACTCTCCAACAAGCATGGCCGCTCACCACCTGACAGTCCTAACTAAGCAAAACCAGCAGCCAAGGGAGGGATGGGGGTGCAGAATGCTGGGGCCGGGTCCTCAGAGCGGGTGTGCTGTGCACCTGGCCCGTCTGCCAGCTACTCTCACTCCACTGCTCCCCCTGCTCTCTCTTCCTGCCCCCATTTCCTGCCCCCTGGACTCTACTGCTCCCCCTCCCCCATTTTTTCCCCCTCCCATCATTCAAGGCCATATTAATAATCTACCCAAAGAGGACAGTGCAGTCACCCCAGTAAAGCGACCCATCCACATTCACCTCCCCAGCCCACCGCCAAAACAAATCCTCCTCCCTCCTGGCCAGTAGCCAAGTCAAGACTAATGGGAAGAGGCAGTTGCAGGGACCATCACCACGGGGACACTGATCTGAGCTACCATTCCAGAAAAGCCTTGCCTAAGTCCTCATTACCAACTTAATTTTCTTTGGCAACAGGTTCATGAGCGAGCCGCTCTATCTAGTTGCCCACACTACCTTGCTGTACACTTTTCTTCCACACTGGTTATGGCTGTAACTTTCTAAGTCTCCAAGCACCATGCTGGAGCTTTAAAGATTTAGGTTCACTGTTTTTGACAGAGAGAGAGAGAGAGATACAGAAACAGAGAGAAGTGGGAGGGCCCCAAACAGTCTCCATAGTTGCACATCATCTGTTTTTCCACATAGTTTCATTCCACAGGTGGGCGCGGGGCTGCACAGGGCAGGAACTGGGCCGGGGTCTCACCCCGGTGAGAACCGAACTGGGGGCACTCCCCAGTTCAGCATATGGGTCCACATGGGCCGGGGCTAGGATTTGATCCTCTGTTCCCGGGGCTGCAAAGTGAGCGCTTAACCCACTGAACTATCATCCCGGCTTCCCCAATTCTGGAGCTTTAATAAAGGCTGCCTCTCCCAGCTGCTCAGTCAGTAGAATTTTCATTCCTTGGTGCTTAGAGAATGCTAAGTGATTAATAGCCTCCCTTGAGGTTTACTTCCTGCTAAGGGACAGCCAATGATTTTATGATTATTCAAGCCGAGTAAATTGTCACAATTAATGTCCATAAGCAGGACCCTCTCTCTGATCTTCAATTAGCTACTTCCTAAACCTGCCTTTGAAAAATCTTTGGAGGAAGACAAATTTCTTTTATATGCAACCTGAGTACATGCAATACACCAACCAGTCCACTTATAAACTCGGGAACTAGCACTCATCTGGGGAATGCCTGAAATTTCCCTAGGCACAGTCTCAGGGGCCGAGCACTGAGCTCAGGGCTTGGGGCACTCAGTGAAGGCTTGACAAATGGGTGAATCCATCATGCCCACGGTTGGCAAGGAGCCGCAGCATACTAAGGAAACAAGACAAACATGCAGGAATTTAAACAGCAGTTCAAGACAGCAATACACGGCCTGTCACTAGACAGGGTGAGATTGACAGATGAACAGTGCAGGCAACACATGTAAATTTGGGGAAGCAAGAGGTAGTTTAGAGCCAGGATGTTTGAAGAAGGCTTATAGAGTTAAGCCAGAGAGAACAGAGGGAAGAGCATTTCGGGAAGAAGGAACAGCCAGTACGAAGACTGAGAGGTAAGGCTTCCTGGGGAACAGTACTTGCCCCAGTTTACTTTTGAGCATACGGTAGAAGACCAACTGCAAAACGAAAAGGTATTATTTCAAGGGAATGAACTTGAATTCTTCCTGTCAGGAGCCCTAAACTATTCCTGTTCCAGGGTTATTCCATGTAATCTCAATTTGATGCCTTAAGTTCCACACATTTTTCCACTCATTTTTTTCTTTCATTAAGTTCCAGTTGCCATGGTCACAAACTTTCTAACATTATGGCGCTGTACTTGGTACTGAGGTCCTCTTTACAAGAGGACGCGGAGAGTATCCAAGACAGTGTGTGACACACAGCAAGCAGACTCTCCATAAATGTAGGTACTGTTCGCATAAAACATCATGTTCTTCAAACACAAATGAGTGTGTTGTTACTTGTTAACTTGGTATACAACGTTACAATGCTAAGGTTGTTCTCTGGCCACAAGTATTGAAAACATTATGACGGATACTAAAAGCTTCAGTTTAGTTTTCACCATATCATCAAACAAAACTTTTTTTTTTCTTTTATTGTTTTTTGACAGAGAGACAAAGAGAAGGGGGAGGGCCCAGAGCAGTCTCCATAGTTGACAGCGTTAGTTTTCCATATAGTTTCACTCCAGAGGTGGGCACAGGGCTGCGCAGGGCAGGAACTGGACCTGGAGCCTCCCACATAGGCCCCGGCAAGAACTGAACTGGGGGCACACCCCAGTTCAGCATGTGGGTCCACATGGGCTGGGGCCAGGATTCAATCCTTCAGCTTCAGGGCTGCAAACAGAGCGCTCAACTCACTGAGCCATCCCAGCTTCTCCCAAACAAAACTTTTAAACAGCTCAGTTCCACAGTCAATGATATGAAGAAATCACTTAAGGTGATAACAGCATTGTGGTTGTTTTTTTAAGCCATGTTTTACAGATATAGAGAGATGAGATGAGATGTTATCTGGGATTTGCTTTAAAATAACCCCCTGGAGGAGGGTGAAGGGGGGAGGGAGGACACATCGGCCATATACTGATAATTAGTGAAGCAGGGCTCTGAGGGTTTGTTGTGTGTATATTTGTTACGTTTCCATATGTTTGAAAACATATATCATTTCTTAAAAACTCATAGAACCAGAAAGCTGAAAGTAACCTTAGAGATCAGTGCATTTTACAGACGAGGAAACTGAAGCCCAGAACAGGGAAGGGACTCCCCCAGGGTCTCACAGAACCAAGCCCAAAGCTACTGCTCTGAGCACAGTTCTCTGCTCCCACTGTGATCACCACGGTGAGTGGACTTCAGCCAGCCTTTCCCCAGAACTTCTTTGCAGATCATTTTGTTTTCCTAATACAAGTTTGTAGCTATCACTGGAAGGATCATAAGAATTCATGAGACCGATTCTTCCCTTCTGTCCCCTATCAGTTTCAAAATGTAACTGCCACATATGCAGCTGGATGACTTATGTAAAACTATGCTATGGGAAGTAGTCTGTGGCCTGAGAGGCATGTGTACTTTGGAGACATTTATCACCTGTGTCAGACAGCCATGTGTACTATGATGTGGTTACCAAGTATGCAAGTTTGGTGCCAGATCGCCTGGATTTGCATCTTGTTTCACTGCATCCTGCTGTGTTACCTTGGGCAAGTTACTTAACCTCTCTGTGCCTCTGTGCCCTCACCTGTAACAGAGCAACAATAGCAATACCTACTTTATACTGTGTTGTGAGGATTAAATTAGATAATGCATGGAATATGCTTAGATTAATGTCCACGCATAGTGGACATTAAGTGCTTAATCCATACGAGCTGTTATATGACCTCAGGCAAGTTCCCTAGGGTTCATAAGCCTCAGTTTCCTCTTCTCTGAAGAGAGAGACAATAATAATTCCTACCTCTCAAGGTTGTGATAAGAATTGACTGAGATAATGTATGTAAAGTGCTCAGCACAGAGAAGAGTTCAATAAATGTTTGTTTCCTTCCTTCCATAATTGTCTTTCATGTTGATAAGTTGACTGTCCATCCTTCAGGGAAGCACAATTTGATTTGAGAGCGTTAAGCAGGGCAGAAGTTTCCTGCAATCATTCCGTCTGCCTCCTCCAGCTCAGAGGCTTGCAGGGTCAGAGATGATGGATGCATACGGCGCCTCCTACTGGCTGAGCTGGTCTCCAGGGTGCTGGCAGCTTCCCTAGGGCCCTCTGTTCCGAAAGCAGGCCTGTCTGAGCCTGCTCTGTCCCTCTTGAGCTTTGGGTTGGAACTGTGACCACAAGTTCAACTGTGCTTTGTTTAATATGGAATCTCACTTTCCCAAAATAGGCAACAAGTGGAGACACTCGCGGCCTGTGTCACACTGCCTCGCGGGGCGCTGACTCACTCTCCCTGGCCTCCCTTGCTTTCCAAAAACCTAGAACTGCATTGCTGGCTTCTCCCGCGACTCGGGTCTCACAGTGGAGGGAGCGGCCGGTCCCGGTTTGGTGTCTGCCTCTAGCACCTGCTGCACTCCTTGCTTCTAGCCAGGGGCCTGCCCAGATGTTTCCCTGACACTCAGGGCTTTCCTTCAAAGACGGGACTCTAACCCTTGGTCCTGGGCACTCACTGTCTTCGTAGGCAGTCTCACCTGCTCAGAATTTCACCCCCTGCCGTGGTGGTCATGACTTCCACATCCCTACCATGGGCCCAGACCTCTCTCCCCTGAGCTCCAAGTCAGCAAAGGCAGCCCTGCTCACAGCTGTCGCAGCTGCTCACCATCTCACCATATCCAAAGCTGGACATTCTGGTTTTGTTGGGCACACTCAGGAGTCATCCTTAACTTCTCCCACTGCTCTCACAGCCAAACCACGGTTGAGTGCTTTTGATTTAATCTCTTATGTCCTGGGTCTCTTTCCCACCTCTCTATCCCTAAGTCATCTCTCTCACCGATCACCAAAAGAATCTCCTAGCTCCTCCGCAACCTGCCAGAGACCTACCAGAACGACAGATCTAGAATATACATCTGTCACTCCCTTGCTCAGCACCCTTCAGCATTTCCACATTGCCGCTTCCCCAAACACCAAGCTGGCTGCATGAGGTTCACTCTGAGAATTTGTGTAAATGCAGATTCCCTGGCCCTGCCCATGAAGATTCAGATGTGATACCTGGGATCCTGTGTCCCTCACAAGCATCCCACGTGACTCTGATGTATATCCAGGACTAAGAAAACCCATAGTCCAAAGGAAACCTAGAGAATCATCAGATTGGGCTTATGCCAACTTCTTCATCTGAGCTCCAGCCAGCCCGTACTACTTTGCACTTGGCCTCCAGCAACACTAAGTTTGCAGATCCCTTCCTGTTCCTGCCCTGCCCGGCCCTGCGGCCTGCACTCTACTTCTTTCTTCTGTCCTTTGACTTGCGCATCCAGGAGGCAACATGGTGGTGAGAGTAGGACTCTGGAGTCTAATTGCCTGGGTTCCCATCCTGGCTCTACTGTCCCCTGGCTGTGTGACTTTGGGCAAGTTATTCCTCTCCTAGCTTCAGACTCCTCTTCTGAAAAAAAGTCTTTATTGTTTGCTTGTTTGTTTCTTTCTTTGTTTTTTGACAGAGACAGAGAGAGACAGAGGGAAGGGGGAGGGACAAGAACAGTCTCCATAGTTGCATGTCAGCAGTTTCAACATGGTTTTATTCCATAGAGAAGGGTGGGGGCCCAAGGTGGGAACTGGGCTGGGGCCTCCCGCATGGGAAGCTCACCCCGGCGAGAACCAACCTGGGGGTCTCCTGCATGAGAACCACACCCCAGTTCAGCATATGGGTCCACACAGGCCAGCGCCAGGATTCGATCCTTAGTCTCAGGGCTGTAAATTGAGCTCTTAACCTGCTGAGCCATCCAGCCTTCCCCCTCTTCTGAATATTTAAGACAAAAACATACTTCCCTAGAGTTGTTCTAAGAATTAAATGAGATGATGTACTGTTAACCCCTGGCCTGTGGTCAACACCAGGTAAATGGTAGCTCCCATGATTAACGTGATGCTAAAAAGCATTCAACCCTCACATGTTTTCTGGGTCTTAGAGGATGAGTTGAGCCAATTTTCATTCACCGAGACCCTTTCCTGTCATCATTGGGTTCTATGACTGCTTGACAAATGTTACTGGCCACGGGGTCTCCCAGATTTCTTGGGCTGCACCAGGTGCACGAGCCCCTGCTGGTCGTCAGTCAGACGCTCTCACCCATTTTCATTAGCAGTGAGTCCTTCCCCTTATCTGCCTAGCACTCCTCCCCTGCTCTGCTTCTAAACGCCGTTACGAGCAACCTCAGCTGGTCTCTTGTGTTCTGGGCCAGCAGCAAGACCACCTGTTGGGATTCTCCCACACAGAACGTGGGCACCTCCTCGCCTGGCCTCGGGCACGCTCCTGCCTCCTTGCCTTTGCTCACGCTATGCCCCTTCCTGCAACGCCCTTTCCAACCTTCTCTCCTTGTCTTATTCTCGATCTCTGCCCCAAGTTCAAAATCTCGCTTTCTGCATGAAGGCTTCCTTGACCACCTCACCCCGTGATGAGCTCTCCCTCCTCCCACATGGACTGTCCTACTACTCATCTCAGTCTTGTAGTCACTGAACCAATATTCGCTGAACATCTGTGTGCTAGACACTGGGTACAGTGGTGACTAAGAGAGAAATGGACCTACTTTTCAGGGAGCTTCTACTCCTATGGGACAGAGCCCCTGTGTGGTGTTCCTATAATGTGTCTCCATGCAGTGTCTGGTGTCCCTTCCTGTATGTCGGTGCCCTGAGAGTAGAATCCATATGTGGGCTGGTTGACACCCCCAGTGGCCGAAATAGTGTCTTGTTGATATCAAGGACACAGTGAAAGTTCCTTGGTAACACGATCCTTGGCATCTCCCAGAGTGGCGGGGACTCAGGGGGCGGCAAATTCAGCATCCCAAACCCACTAACGGAGCCCCTGCTATACGCTGGCTGCCTGCCCAACACACACACACAGGCCCAGAGCAGGATCTCTCCTCCAGCTCAATGGCTCCCCTCACCTGGAGTCCCCTGCCCTGTTCCATACGGTGACCAGGAGGCGCTTCTGTTCATCTTCCTCTTGGACAGACCTGCAAAGCAAACCAGACAGTCAGGGTGTCCACAGGGCTGAGCTCCAGCCAGACCCACAGAGTCCCACACAACTGCAAAATTTGGAAATAACCCACACATGGAGCTGGTTAACAAAACTCAAGCACCAATAGTGTGGGCAGTGAGTATTGACATACATAAAAGAGAATACATTACATTGTTACAGGCAAAAGGGAGTTTACCATACAATGTCATAGAACAGTTCCATTTTTATAAACATACCCACATTCAAACACACACACATACACAGAGATCTGAAAATAAGTAAACCAAGGCATATCCGTGAGGAATAAGGGCTAAGAGTGTTTTCTCTTTTCTTCTTTTTGCTTATCTAGGTCTATTTTCCATTCTTCTACAATAAACAAAATTACCTTGTATAGTTTGGGGATAAAGAAAAATAAAATAGTATTAATTTTTGCTAATAGGAAAATACAAAATGTCCATTACCTTCCCATGGGCCCCAGAATTCAAGGATGGAGGGAAAAAATAGTAGTAATAATAACAACAGCTAACTGTTGGTGTTACACCGTATCACTTACAGCTCAGCTCTCCCAGATTGGCACTATCATTAGCCCTATTTTACAAATAAGGGCATCAGGGCTCAGAGAGGGCAGGGAGGCAAAACATCTCTCCGCTTGGAAAATTCCTTCTGCTAAGGGAGATTGCTTGGCCCAAGGTGGCCTGCTCATCCGGGACTGCCAGCCTCAGGCTGGGCATTGTCGTTGTGAGAACCAGCCAAATGAGAACTTATCACTGTGGACCTCGTTGCCAGGCAGGGGGCCAGGGATGCAACGACACATGTGAGTGAGAAAACAAAGACATCCTTTAGGAGTCACTGTTTCACGGCTTAGATCTAGCGCTCGACTTGGCAAACAGTGCTGTTTCCAGATAAACACTCCTTCCCGCTCCTCTTGAGGGCCCGGCTGCCCCAGACGCTTACAGGAAGAAGTGCTCCTGGAAGACTGGGTCTCTGCAGTCTGGCAGGGTCTGCGTCTTCTGACGTCGTTGCCGGTGGTCTTCAGGGATCAAAGAAATCTTGCAAGGAAAGAAAGTGAGCGTTAGCAGATGGGTCATGGCTGTGTCCTTCGTTACCTAAGTCCAGAGGCTGACTCTGCAGATCTCCAAGCTGAAGGGGGCCCAAGGGTCCCTCACACCAGCCTCCGCCAGCAGATGCTGGGAAAGAACGAGGAGCGCAGGCCCGAGGCGCTGGAGTCAGACTCCAGGACAGGGCCCTGCCGTGGGTGGGACCAAGAAGGCGGTCACAGACCCAGCCAGCGGTGGGGTACAACTTGACCTTGGTGCTTCCTCCAAGCAGAGAGGTTCCTCCCAGCCTCCTCACCCCTAAGTTCCCAGCAGCTACTCAGTGCTCCCTTCACAGGAGGCTCCAGGTCAGCCTCTGCTAAGGCCCCCAGTCCGCGCTCTCACCCAGTGTCCATCCCCTACAGGCTTCCACCCTGCCCCTGACCAAGCCCTTGCCCACAGGGACCTCTGACCAGCCTGGGTGCTTCAGGAAGGAGGCAGAGCAGGGCATCTGACTGCCACGCTCTGCAAAGTGCCTGTCCCCATTTCCCTGGGGCCTCTGCTTTCAGTGCAAGATGACCTTCCAGCCCTCAGAGATGCTCCCTCCACCCTACCCCCCAAACCTAGCCATCCTGCCTCTGGTTTGGGGGAGCCGCAGGGGGAAGACATTGCTTCTTGTGCGAGAGACTGAGATTATCTGTGGGTTTACATTATCTACACACTCACTGTGGTCACCTACGTGGATGACAATATCACCTGGGAGGTTCCTGCTCATGCAGGAAGCACTAGGGACCATGTCAGGCTAAGGGAAGGGGTCGATCCCAGCCAAAGGTCTCATCACTGGGCCTCATAATTGCCTAACGATCAAATGATGAGGCAGTCACTGTCACCTCAAACGGCCCCAGGCTCAAAGATGTGCTGGGGGACCTTGGGACTCAGTTCAGTGACATGACCCCTCACCACCGCCCACCCCACCCGCCACCCCCACCTCCGGCTCATATACCTTCACGTAGGGATCACAGATGCCGGGCTCATTGCTCATCAGGCCTTTGCATTCTATGACTAAACAGAGAATTTAAATGTTGGGGTGAGTGGGTAGGTGGGAACGATGATTACCAGGCCCTTAATCTGCATAATCACCACTGGATAGTCTCCCTGTCTGGTCTAGTCCACTCCCGCCATCTCCCACATGCAAGCAGCATCCTCACTGAGGCAGTAGAAGGTGTGCTCAATCCCCTGAACCTTACAGCTGGAAGGGCACATAGAATGTATTGAGTCCAACCCTTCATTTAGTGGGGGTAGGGGGGCAAAGACAGAAAGAAACTTATCCAAAGTTCCAGAGCAAGGGGGTGATAGAACTGGGTTTAATGTATATATATTTTTAATGATTTATTTTATTGTTTTTGACAGAGACAGAGAAAGACAGAGACAGAGAGAAGGGGAGGGCCCAGAGCAGTCTCCATAGTTGTACGCCTTCAGTTTTCAACATGGTTTCATTCCACACAGGTGGGCAGGGGCCCACGCAGGGCCGGAACTGGGCTAGGGGTCTCCCACCACATCCCCTCAAGCCAGGGGCCGAACAGGGGGGCAAGAACTAAACTGGGGGCCTCCCACATGGGAAGCTCACCCCGGTTAGAACCGAACTGGGGGCCTCCCGCATGACAGGCACTCCCCAGTTCAGGACATGGGTCCGCATGGGCCGGGGCCAGGATTTGATCCTCAGTCCCCAGGGCTGCAAAGTGAGCACTTAACCCCTGAGCCATCCCAGCTTTTCCTAGAACTGGGTTTAGATCCATGCTTTGTGTCACCCAGGCCAGTGTCCCTTTCACCACACAAGACTTCCACCTGGGCACGGAGGGCCCAGACCATAGAACTTACCCTGCACAGTGATCTGTGCCGTGACTGGCGACCGGTACAGCACAGCAGGCAAACGCTTGGGCAAGAGGCAGAGAGGCAGGAGCATGAATCCCAGCCCGACTAACTGGCTGTGTGGCCCAGAGCAAGTTCCTCCACCTCTCTGAGACCAAAGTGCCGTTTTTATTTAAATGGCTGTGTGATGATAATATCCACTCCACAGGGTAGCTGAGCTGATTAAATGAGATAATGGGTCTAGAGTGGTTCGTAGAGAGCCTGGCAAATGAGTAGCCGCTCAATAAAGGATTGTTAAGGAAAATAAGAATAAATGAAGGCAAGGGGTAGGCAGGGATGGGCTGCAGATCTGGTCATGACAGCAGCGTGGCCCACTTTTCTGAGGTCGACAGAAACCAAGCAGTGGATCTGACAGAAGCTGAGCCTCTTTTCTATTTTCTTTTCCTGTTCAGTTTTGATAGAGGCCTGGGGTTTGGCTTGGACAGAGCTCCTGTAGTCTGAGGCATGAGGCCTAGGGAGCCAAAGGAGAGAGGGGAACAGGCTGGACTGGGGTGAAGCCAAAGCAAACGGTGCAGGACAAATGGAGCGGTGGAGGCCAACATGCATTTTGCAAAAACTGTTTGCACAGCTGGACTCAGGCTCTGGCAGGCAAAGAACTCCCCGGTGCTGGTTCTTGGGAACTTCACCTTGAGTCCCCCAAGGCCAGGATCAGAGGACCCCCGGCGCCTGCTGGTCTACGTTGCCTGCTATCCTAGTTACTGTTCCTATGTGCATACTGCCTCTCAAGGGCATGGTCCCTGAGGGCAGGATCCAGGCCTATGAGCCCTGGGGTCTCCCTGGCTCTCAGGGGGTGCACGCCCATTCCGGTGGGGAAGAAAGACCCTGGATAGACCAGGGTGATACAGTGTAGTGAGGGCTGGGATGAGGAACAGGAAGAATCAACAAACAACCCAGGCAGGTAGATCAGGGTTTTTTTCTGGGAGAAGAAAACATGAGGCAGAATCAACCTTTCTTCCTGAGTCTTAATGATGATGGAAGCAGGCATAGCTCTTACAAAATCAAAGGGAGGGAGAGTTATGTTTCAAAAGGAGTTCAGGGGAAGGCAGGAAGGCTCAGTGGGTTAAGTGCTCGCTTTGCAGCCCCAGGGACAGAGGATCGAATCCTGACCCCGGCCCGTGCAGACCCATATGCTGAACTGGGGAGTGCCCCCAGTTCAGTTCTCACTGGGGTGAGACCCCGGCCCATTTCCTGTCCTGTGCAGCCCCTCACCCACCTGTGGAATGAAACTATGTGGAAAAACCAATGATGTGCAACTATGGAGACTGTTCTGGGCCCTCCCCCTTCTCTCTGTCCCTGTATCTCTCTCTCTCTCTCTCTCTCTCTCTCTCTCTCTCTCTCTCTCTCTCTCTCTCTCTCCTTGTCAAAAACAATAAAAATAAATCTTAGAAAAGGAGTTCAAAAAGAAGGCATGCTATTCCAGACACAAGGAAGAGAGGATGCAAAGGCACAGAGGCCTAGGCAAACATGATGCATTCAAGGAGCAGGGTGAATATAACTAGACAGAATAGGGGGTGAAGAGTGGCTTTAGTAGCAAGAGTCAGGGAAGCTGGAGAGATAGGCTTTCTTCTGAGCCAGACAGAAAAGTTTCAGGCAGCAGGGGCCATGACAAAAGCCCAATGACTCTCTGTGTGCTGAATGAAAAGATGAACAAATGGATAAATGGACAGGTAAAATGTAAAAGCCTCTGGGTGGCACATGGGACCTTCATCACCTGGCCCCGGCTCACCCCTTCACCCATCCTCCAAGGCATCATATTCTGTCTGACCCCCGGGCCTTTGCACTTACTGTTCCCCCTGCGTGGAATGCCTGGCCTGCCTACTCCATTCTGCCTGGCTCAGACCTGTTCTTCCTTCAGGATAAATTGTGGGCATCACCCCCCTTTGCCATCCTATGAGCACCATCTAGACAGGGATAGGGGCTTCTCTTGGGTGTCCCCAGCCCCTAGCACAAAGCCAAGATTCCACCACTATTTTCAGAATTTATGGCTTTCTATCTTATTTAACAAACATTAAAATACAGCTGATTACATGCTGGGCACCATCCCAAGTGTTTTACTACTATTAACGCCTTATAACAGCCCAGAAGATAGGTACATTGTTACAGCCATTTGACATATCAGAAAACTGTGCTTGTTTAAGGCCACTCAGCAGTAAAGCACCAACAAGGGAGGGTAGGGAAGCTCTTCGGTGGTTCTGCTCCACCAGGCCCCAGGTGACGTTGAGGTAGCCAGGAACAGCTCCAGCTTGCTGGGGAGAAAGGCCCACTGTGTGGACTCCATCGCCTCAGGAGCAGGGCCAGGGAAGCATTCTAGAAAGATTTTTTTCAATGGGCACATAACAGGACACAACTGTGAAATGACAAAAGAAGCCCTGGGCCAGGTGGGAGGCTGGCACACAGCCATACTCACTGTGAAGCAGCAGAAACCGGCCCTGGGCATCAATCGACAGCTTCAACTGACCTGAGGAAACAACAGAAGCACCTTCACCTTGTGGTTGGAGGAAAAGTGGCATAATGGTGGCAGGAATGCTCTTTTGTTCATGTGGAAGGATTCAAAGATTCATTCAGTCTCTGGGTTGGCAGGGTGCTCACAAGCCATGTAGTTCAGCAGTCCCTTCTGCAATACCTCCCACAGCCATTCCCCAGCCTACGCTTACCCCCCTCTGGTGATGAGGAGCTCATTACTTTACCAGGCAGCCCCCAACAAAACCTCAGGTCATTCTCACAGACGCCCAGTTGACCTCCAGCCTGGATGGAGGTGAGAGAGGACCATACTCCTCTTCCTCAATGACATGCTAAAAAATCTTCTCTCAGTCCAATAGACTTCCCGGAACCTCAAGAAGCCACTGAACTCAATCCACCCAGGGGACACACACTGGGGAGGCAAGGAGGACAAGGCAGAGCCTCCCAGCCTGCAGCAACATCAACTGAAAAGCCCTTGCATCTGCTCCATCCATGACAACCGTTTCTACCAGTCATTGGCTTCTACTTGGTCACCTCTAGTGATGTGAGCTCACCTCCTGAAATGGAGCCCATCCACTTTTGAGAAAGCTCTAATTATTCAATGCTCTACCTTTATTGAGCCAAAGGTGGCCTCTCGGTGACATTCATTGACTGGCCTCTCTTCTGCGGTCTGGGATTTCTCCTCTAGACCAAAGTCTGAAGTCCTTCCACCACTGACCCTCATGGCCCAGCAGGACATCCTTCATCATCCCAATTGTCCACCTCTGGACATGCCCCATGGAACTGGGATGGTGGGTGGGGTTTGTGCTTTGTTGCTGGGTGGAGGAAGACCAGGCACGGTTGGAGGAACGGAAAGGAGGAAAGTTTTGCAGCCATCCACCAACCACCGGGGCCTGGCACCCACTGGTTCCTCCCACTTCCGGCCGTTTAAGCTACAAGCCTGAACCATTCAGGTTCCAGCAAAACCTGGTCCCGCTCCGTACCCATCAGAAATCTCTACTGCTCCCCTGCCCAGGACACTGAGCGCAGGAGCCCGGGAGGCCTGTTCCAGTCCCAGGCCTGACTAAGCTCCTCTTGCAGAGCCACGGTGTCCCCAGCTATGAGGTGGAGCTAACAACCAGGGTTATTGCACTCTCTGAGCTGTGTGGGGATCAGATCATGCTGGAGGGTGAGGAGGTCCTTGGATGAAAGGCGCCAGGAGAAGCCACAGCTGAGCAATTACCACTTTGGGGCTCCCTAGAGCTGAGAAACCTCCTACAGAAACTGTGCCTGATCCAGCGTGAGATGGGAGAGGGAAGAGGGAAACTAACAGGGCTAAGCCGTCACTGACTGGATCCCATCAACCCAAAGGCATCTGTGTCTAACGTGAAACATTTTTCCTGAGACTGTTACCAGTACAGCAACACGGCGCATCAACCAGAAAGCCGGGGCCGTGGGCACCACTGTGCTGCACACCACTTACCAGGAATCAGGGTGGAGAAATCTCCCAACACAAACGTCACTCATTTTATTTGACAAACCTTTGCCAGGCACCTGAGTGAGAAAGGCCAGATCGGAACAGTGCGGTGGCTGCCCTCAGGGAGCTCACGACCCGGTAACAGGGACATGGCAGGGCCAAGGGTGACACTGTAGCCAAGGATGGGCCTGGGGTGAAGACTGACTTGAAAGTCAGGTTAGTCTACACAGCTTCACACAGTTCGTTCCAGGCCCTGCCAAGCAAGTCCCAGGGAGGGCCAGGGTGCCCAAGACCCTGTTACAGCAGAGGAACCAACGCCAGCAGACCAGGCTCCAGGCCCCAGTGCAGGGCACACGCCACCACAGCCCACCCGTGGGCTCTCAGATGAGGGCAAGATGAAGAATGAGAGCTTCGCCACAGCCGTGTCTGCCCCCTGTTCTCCCCCACCCCCTTAGCCCATTCCAGCAAATGTCTGAGGCTCCTGAAGTCGCCTTGCCTGGCTTCCTCATTTGGCAGCCACAACAGTCCTGGCCAGTGATGGAAGGAGACTTGCCCTGGGACCAGAGTGAGTAGGGTGGGCCGAGCCAGAACTGAAGACCAGAACTCTCAAGTCCAGGACTATTTCCTGTGCACCGAGTCTGTCTTCTAGAACACTCACAGCCTTTCTAACATGCAGCATTACATCTGCCAGTGCAACGGTGCAGTTCAGGAGCAGAGAGAGCCGTCAGGCACAGGTAAGGTCACATTGCTCTAGCTCCAGAAGCCAAGCGGAAGCCAAACAGAAGGCAGGCTCCAAGAAATGTCCCCAAGTCTAGAGAAATAAGCCACCAGGAGAAGGGAAGTCAGCTGAATCCCTGGGGCCTTCAGCTGGTCTAGGTACCAGCTGATCAAGCCCCTCCCAAGTCCCCCAAATCTCTGGTCCTATCAGTATCCTCAGGTTCACCCCAGGATGGGAGGATGGCCTATAAGAGTACCCAGGAGTGTTCAGGGCCCAAAGTCATCCTCATCGGGGTGTTCAGGGGCCCTGGGAAGGGTACAGCCCCAGTTCCCATGTGACCACGACTGGGCACCAACTGTGTGTGCAAAGGGTGGTGGTGATGGATGCCCAGAGAGACTGCAGGAGTGCACCAGGGACTGGGGCCCAGAGGCACAAAGAGACAGATTGGGCTCCGTGTGGCAGGAAAAATACTAGATGACACTGAACTTCAGAAAGCTCAAAGATGGAAGCTGGGATGGCTCAGCAGGTTGAGCACTTGCTTTGCAGCTCCAGGGTCTGAAGATTGGGTCCCGGCCTTGGCCTGTGTGGACCCACATGCTGAACTGGGGTGTGCTCCCAGTTCCGTTCCTGCCGAGGCCTATATGGGAGGCCCCCCAGCCCAGTTCCTGCCCTGCGCAGCCCCGCCCTCACCTGTGGAGTGAAACTATATGGAAAACTAATGAGGTACAGCTGTGGACACTGCTCTGGGCCCTCCCCCTTCTCTCTGTCTCTGTCTGTTTGTCTCTCTCTGCCAAAAAAAAATTTTTTTTAAGATAATATGAGAAAGCTCAGAGAAGGCGACAAACCCAATTTCTGCTGGGCACAGGACTTGAGGGGTTCAGACTCACTGGGAACTGAGGAAAAACCCTTTGGGGGTATGAAAGGCGACTAAAAACATTCAGTCTGGCAAGCCTTCCTCAGAGGAGGACCGCAGGAAGGTGGACCCTGACTCTTGGGGCATAGTAAGGAAGAGGCACACTCAGCAAATGAAGATGGGGGCTGCACACCATGACTGGCCTCAGGGGGCAGCAGGAACATGTCCTAGAAGGGGGCCTGTGCGACCCTGGGGAGTACAGAGCATCCATCCATCCATCCATGAGGGACTCGTCTGGCTAGCATAAAGCAAAAGTCATCTCAAAGCCCAATTCCCCCCAGAAGCAGTGCCCATTTAAGAACTGTCATGTGTTGAAAGCCACGGGAAGGTGGGCAATATCAGGACAAATGTACGGAGGAGTTTGTGTCTAGGTGGAGCCCAGCCAGCCACTAACACTCACACATTTTCCCTCCATTTGTAGGGACGAGTCAAGCTGCGTGTGCAGGAAGGAGGGAGGGAGGCAGCCCAGCTAGCTGCCAGGCACGCCTGTCTCTGTGGACCTCAGCGGCCTCACCCACAGAGCAGCCTCATTTAAGCTCAGAGAAGGTTATGCATGTTTGCCAATTTCACTTTTGCCCTCCAAAGGGTCCCCAACCCTTTTGACACTAGGGACCGTGTTTGTGGAAGACAATTTTTCCACGGACAAGGGGTCGGGGGGAGAGGGATGGTTTCGAGATGATTCAAGTGCATTACATATATTGTGCGCTCTATTTCTATTATTATTGCGTGACAATAAAACCTGCCACCAGATGCAGCTTAATTGTCACTTGCCACTCACTGATAGGGTTTTGATAGGAGTCTGCAAGCAACTGATTTATGATGGTCTCTGTGCAGCCACACCTCTCTGCTCATGTGAATCTGTATTTGCAGCTGCTCCCCAGCACTAGCATCACCGCCTCAGCTCCACCTCAGATCATCAGGCATTAGACGCTCATAAGGAGCGTGTAGCCTAGATCCCTCATGTGCACAGTCCACAATAGGGTTCCGGCTGCTATGAGACTCTAATGCCGCCGCTGATCTGACAGGAGAAGGTAATGCTAGCGATGGGCAGCAGCTATAAATACAGATGAAACTTCCTTCATTCCCTTGCTGCTCACCCCCTGCTGTGCAGCCTGGTTCCAGCCATGGCCCCCCGGGTTGGGGGCTCCTGGTCTCAGGGAGAAATGGTAGGTGGGTTGCAGGGGTGTGGGGGAACTGGGAGCCACACGGCTCCTGGGATATAGCCCTGGAGAATTTCAAGTGTCTGTTGTTTTGAAGAGAGGGCATCTTGAGGTCCATTCAGAGAAGCAGCCCTGGGTTTCGATGGCGCCTAGTGGCAGAGACCTGAAGAGCAAAGTGAGCAGGGGCCTGCCGTGGTTGCATAAAATTATAATGGGTCAAGTCAGCCCCGTTCATTTGACTCTCCACTTCCTGTGAAACCTAGGACCGTGTATTACTGGATTCCCAAGCTGTTGTTCCTTCCAGGAATAGATTGCTCTAGCCAGTAATCTAACATCCTGAATGAACCCCTGTGGGAGAGAGACCCTGAGCAAAAACTGCCCAGGTGCGTCATTGCCAAATTCCTGACCTCACAGAAACAGTGAGATAAGAAATGTTTACTTTTTTAAGTCAATGGGGATTGGATAATTTACGTCACAATACGCAACTAATGCAAATCCATACGGCCTCCACAGTTGGATGACATCAAACTGATCAATTCTGAAGCAATTTTCAATTTTAGTATTTGTTTAAGAAAATATAATTTGAAGATACATCAGTGTTATGACTGAGGAAACAGAAGACCTCCTGTTTTGGAGAACCTTGGTTTTCTTAATAAAGAATTGTGATAGATTCGAACCATACTATTTACCACTGAACTGCAAAGGCTGAAATTGTCCCACATTAACCCAAAGACAGCCCAGCATGTTCACAAAAATGTTTCACCTGCAGAACCGTTTTCCTTGACACACATTTGTGTACAATACTGTAATATATAAAAACTCACATTACTCTGCCTTTCACGATTTCCTTTAGATTTTATAATATTTTTTTAAGATTTATTTTATTGTTTGAGAGATGGTGAGAAAGAAAAAGGGGAGGGCCCAGAGCAGTCTCCATAGTTGTACATCATTAGGTGTGACATGATTTCATCCCACAGGTGGATGTGGGGCTGCACGACGGAGCAGGACTGAACTGGGGCCTCCCGCATAGGAGGTGAGAACCTTCACCACCGTCCCAGCGGTTACCAGTTGCACCATAGTTCAGCATCTGGGTTTGCACAGATGGGGCTGCAAATTGAACCTTGTGATTTTGAGGCAAGCACTCAACTGCTGAGCTATCCTGGGATCCTCTGTAATGATTTTTAAGTCATATATGAAGTCATGCAATTTTAATTCCAAATGATCAGTTTTGCCCCATATTATAAACTACCCAGCATCCTTATCTATTTCATTTTTTTCTCCATAGCTAAATACATTAATTTGTAATGATGAACATCTGTTAAGTGCGCTTGGATAGCTGTAGGCAACACACACTATGGAGCCAATAATTTATTTTCATTATGTTTTTTATCTATTTTTTTTCCCCACTGTCAAAGTTTTCAAGAACAAGTTTAATAAGGAAAACACACGAAAGGAAGCACAGAACGATGAACAAAGAGTGGGCTTTGGAGTCAGTAAGACTTGGTTTGGATCCTGGTTCCACCACTGATGATCCTTAATCACTACATCTTCAGTTTCCTCATCTGTACAATGGAAAGGATAAGCATACAGTTCTAATCATACTGTTGGATTCTAGTTCTCAATTTAGCACCTGGAAAATAGAAAGCACTTCCACTGAGTAAGGGAAGGGAAGGAAGGAGGGAGGGAGAGAATGAGGGAGGGAGGGAGGGAGGGAGGAAAGAACTCAGACAAATTAGAAAGCAGATGTAGGGAACTTATACTTCTAGAATGACAGACCCACTGAGGAAGTCTAGAAAAACTAGACAACATATTTAAAAGCAGCTTCTCGGAGATGTAACAAGATAGTGAGGAACTATAAAGCAAGATCTGAGGGGATGGCGGTCCATGGAATTAAGTTTAATGTTTTTCTGGGCTAATTTTCTCCTGGGGGTGTTTTCAAATTCCAGAGAGGTGATTGAAAGGCTGAGGGGCCACAGAAACAGGAGCTGGAGGTGAGGGCCTGCCCAGAGGTGGGGCCCTTCTGAGACCCTACCTTTTGGTTGAGACCCTAAAGCATTGGTCCTTAGGAATAGAGTGAATTGTGATCAGACACAGTCCTCGGGGGACTTCAGCTCAACTTCAAACAGTCTCAGTCCCTAACATTTAATTAAGATTACCCCAGATTGCTAGTGACCTCAAGTACCTGGCAGAAGTAAATCAAGATCTTTTTGAAGGAAGATATCATCCTAGCCCTGAATTAAAAAGAAAAATAACAACTCTGTGCCTACCATTGGTAACAGACACAGCACACTTAAAATGTAAAGAAACAGAAAAATGGAAAGAAATAGGATAGAAAAAGTTATGCCAGGCAACTAGTAAAAAGAAAGCTGCATAGCTACATTAACATCAGTAAAAGTAGAATTTATCTCCACTAAAATAAAATAAAAGACTTCATAACAATAAAAGAAGACTTCATAATAATGAAAGTCTCAATTCACCAGAAAAATAATAATTCTACATTTGTGTGCTTTCAGTATTGCTTCAAAATATATAAAGGAAAAACTGACAAAACTATAATGAGAAATAGACAAATTTACAATCATAGTAAGAATTTTAACACACCTCTCTCGATAACTGATAGAACAAATGGGCAAAACATCAGCAAGGATATAGAATGAATATTTGAACAACATAATTAGCAAACTTGACATATTTATGTAAACGAAGAACACTACACTTAACCACTGCAGATTTTTTCAAGTGCACACAGAACCTTTATAAAAACTGATGATGGGCATGCAGGGATAGCTCAGCAGTTAAGCACTTGCCTCACAATTACGATGTCCAGGGTTTGATTCCTGGCCTCAGCCTGTGCAAACCCCATATGCTGAACTGCTGCGCAGCTGGTAACTGTCAGGATGGCTTAGCAGTGAAGGTTCTCACCTCCCTTGCAGAAAGCCTCAGGTTCGGTTCCCACCCACGTGGCCCCACATCCACCTGTGTGGAATGAAACTATGTCACAACTAACGATGTACAACTATGAAGACTGCCTGGGCCCTCCCCACTTTCTATCTCTCTCTCACCTTCTCTCAAACAATAAAATAAATCTTTAGAAAAAGAATTTCTGAACGCTCCCAAGCAGAGGGACTCCAAATGGCATAAAAGCCAATAAATGCTCGGGACTCTGATCCCCAGACAATGAGCTCCTGAAAAACAGTTGGATGGGAGTCCCAGCCAAACCTATGGAATGTCTCAGGCTCAGAGCAGGAGAGCCAGGGGCAGCTGGCAGGGGCCTTCAGTTCAGGGTCTGCCTTCAGTGCCCAACACACCAAGCAGGTGGCTGGCTTCTGTTCCCAAGCTTGATTCCTACTACAGAAAATGAATATATATATATATATATATATATATATATATATATATATATATATATATGTAACAGGGCATTGCACTGCCACAGCAAACAGAAAATGCCCAGCAACTTGATGCCATTCTTTAATCTACTCTGCCTTCATCTTCCTGACTTCCTTCTGGCAAACCCTTCCGGGCGCTCCTCTAGAGGCCACACACAGGGCTGCTCCCCACTGCTTTTACCTTGCAGGTTGATTTGGGAATAACAGTTCTACCTGCCATGCAGGAGAAAGGCCAGTGAGCTGAAGACAACTTAGCAAAGACCTTCCTGTTAAGGAGTCCACGGCTACCCAAACTGACTCTGAATCCATAGCTTCCAAACCTGCCTGATCTATAAGAAGCCACTTCGGTGGCTTCTTAAAAATAGATGCTCAGGCTCTGCCCCAGACCTAATTAAACCATGATCTCTGGGGAAGATCCTAGAAATGTTTTTAACAGGCTCCCAGATGCTCCTGATAATTGGTCAGGCTAGTAACCACTGATACGAATCTTCATGAGCAGACAAGCAAAGATCACTCAGTGTATGAAAAAAGTCCGCAGCCTGGTATAGAGGTGGCATTTGTCAAGAAAACAGCTAATGAAGGCAACAGGAGAGGACTTCTTCAATGTCAGCGTCCTCAGAGAGATTTATACGTAAGAGGCTCCCCACCCCACCAGGTTCCTGCCTGCCCGCTGCACACTCAGGTCACAGTCATTGGTTCAAGCAGCAACCTTCCCTAGTGCCCATCCCACCCAGCCCTGAGGACACGGCTGGGCAGGGCATCTACTCCCTGCTGGACTGGACATTCCTCAACTTCCCAGATCTGGCAGGGAGATTAACTCAACAGGCGAATGTGGACTGATACAAGGAAATGGTTACATCAAACCAGTAAGGAAAAGAAGTGGGTTACAACTGGACTACCAATATGATCTCAGCTTTGTTAAGATTAGACACAACATTCCCACAAATAAGTCTGGAAGGATATAAACCAAAATGTTAACAATGGTCTTCTCTGGGGAGTCTGATTACAGATTACAGGTGATTCTACTTCTTTTCGCTACATTTTCAACGATGAATACATCTTACCATGAAAATAAAGAGGAAACAACAATAAAACATATTTTTACTTTTTAATCAAGACACAGCTAAGGTAACAGGGCTTCACACTCCAGCCCCACCAATTCAGATCATCCCAGACACCTCCCTTGTCTGGTACATTCCCACACCCCCATGGGGTTAACAGGAATTGCCTCCAAAGGTTGAGGGGATTAAATGAGACAATGCAGGTAAAGCATTTGGCACAGGGATGGCACATGGTAAGGACTCAACAAATGGTGGCTAGTAATTACTCTCATAGTTATCCTCCACCAACTGGACCTATAAATTCCAGGATGCAGGGCCACAGGCCATTTCTAGGGGCCAACTCACAGCTTTTCCATCACTTCCTCTGCCTGTAGCCAAAAAGGTAGGTTGTAAAGAGCCAAGTGTGCTGACACAGGTAGACTGGGAGTAGGGACCCCAGGGAGGGCCTAACTCTTCAGGTGCTCTGTCTTTGAAATCCAGGCAAAGTCCAGTTATGTTGCAATAACTGCCTCAACCTGCATAAAGAAACTTGTGTACACGTTCAAAAAAATTGTACTGGACAGGTCGTCTCAGAAGGCTTGAGCTCAACTACCAACTCTGGGAGACCTTCTTCTTTCTGGATCTCAAGTCTTCACAGGGAAAATATAACCCCCTTCTCCACAAAGTGTTGCAGAACCAGTGAGGACACAATGGAGAGCTGTAAAGGGCCGTCTAGGTTCCAGGGCAGGGTTGTTATCTTTACTACGGCTACCTGGAAGGCTGCGTTTGCCTAGAGCAGGCCTGGGCAGACTTTTCAAGGCAAGTGCCACTGCTAATTTTCTCCTAGTGTTGCAGTCCACTAGCTATTTATTTTATTACACAGTGTAATAATTAAAGTGCCTCCTAAAAAAAAAAGTCTGCTGCAAATCATAGAATCCAACAATGCACACGCCCCGCACACACACACGTTTCCAGTTACAGTGCGATTTTTTTTACAAGGGGTGGGGGCGCTAGTAATAATGTCAATAGTGGCACAAGGTGGCTTGCACTATGACATTTTTTTTTTAATTCAGGCAGTCACCTCAAAATGGCTTGATGGCGCACTGGTGGACCACGATCAGTGTCTTGCCCAGCCCTGCCCTCGACTCCTGGGGCACCTGCTGCCCATTCCTGCTATCTAGGGGGTTGAGAGCAGATGCCTACTGCCCATTTCTTTCCACCTCAAGTCCCCAGGACAGCCCTGTGACCCTCCTGAGAGCCTGGTCACTCCTGAAGGAGAGAATTTTCCCGTCTCTGCTGTGGGTCTGATTTCACCTGGAGCAGTCACACTGCTTCCAAGGTGAGCCCACGAGGAATCAAGGCCACTTGGGCTGACCTGGATGTTGAGAGAAGTTACAAGACTTTGATTTAACCCTGAGCTGCTTGCAAATAGGCAACTCAGTGGTGACCAACCAGGTCTCTAAAAGATTAACCTGGGCATGATTGGTCCAGCCCAGTGAAGCAGAACCCACTGCACTTGGCACCTGCGGCCAGGCAGCAGGTGGTGCCCCGCGATTTGCATGGCCTGCGCCTTGCCCTGAGCCCCCCGTGGGCAAGCACAGGAGGAAGGGGCCAGAGAAGGTGCCCCCAAACAGAACACTCTCCTGCTCCCTGACTCGTCTATCACCATGGGGGGTGGGGGAGGCTTTGGGGCGTGGAGCGCAAGGTGCAGCAGCCCTGGCAGCCGGCCGCAGCGGGCACTTACCAAAGGTGGTGAGGTAGAAGGACAATCCCGGGTGGGCACGCCGGCTCCAGAGGGAGACGCGGTGCAGGGAGTGCTCCATGCCGCCCCGCGCCGGGCCGGGCGGTGCGCCTGTAACCGGAGGCGTCTGTGTTGCTCCACAGTAACCCAGGCAGCAGGTTCACCCGACCCCCGCGCCGGTGTCTCCGAGGCGGGAGCCGGAGGCCGGGCTGAATCGTGCGTTTAAACCGGCGGGCGCGCCAGGCTCTGATTGGCCCGCGCCGGTTTGAATGGGAAGCTTTCCACCCGACCAAGCGGACACCAGCCAGAGGCGGGGAGGCGCCGGCGCCCCACCTGCGAAGGCAGCCACCGTGCCCGGGAGGACAGTGCGCCCCAGGAGCTCGCAGGACCAGGCGGCCACACCAGGGCTCCTGGCTCCAGGATCGCTCCAGGCTGGATGGAGGTGCTGTCCGGAGAGGCCCGCAGGCCCTGGGCTGCCCATTCGGGCGCGCTTGGCCTGCTTGGCCAGTTCCCCGAGGCCAGCAATTAGCCAGGTTTGTAACATGCTTTGAAGCTCAGACCTGTAATCACCGGACCAGACGGAGCAAAGGCAAAGGAGCTCCCTCCAGCTCAGAGCAGAAGACTTTGGAAAAGTGTTCTCCACACTTGGACGGGCCCACCCACCAGGCTGCAGCCCCTTCCCCAACCCAGGCCACTCTGTCCCCCTCTTGAGCCTCCTCTTGGATGAGAGCAGTCGTGCACAGATCCAGACCCAGCAGCTTGCTCCAGCCAGCCCCACAGTCCCCCCACCTGCAGCCTGGTGCTGTGGACAGAAGGACAGGCCCCCAGCAGCTTAGGGGACAGAAAAGCACTCTAGGCAAAGGAGGTTGGTGCTTTTAGTCTCCAGAGCTTGTGCTAGGAGGCAGAGCTGGGAGGAAGGTCAGCCCCTGAGCCGCTTTGTCGGGAAACATTCATGGGATGCCTCCTGGGAGCAGTCTTACGCCAAGACAGCTGCTCGGCAAATCTCTGCCTGTTGCTACAGTGGGAGGGAACGTTGTTGGTCATACATAAGTCTAAAAATGGGAAGTGTTGGAAGTTGCCAAATGGATATTTGGGGCTCAGTGATCCGCTCAAGACAGGGTTGGGGGATGCAATAGAGAAAGTGGGCAGAAAAGTCATATATATTGAATACCAGGTGCCAGGGGCTGAGCTGGACAACTTGCCCACATCATCTCATTTAATATGCACAGTATCCCTAGGGAGCATTCGCCCCACATTTGCCAGGGATAGATCTGAACCTCAAGCAGAGAAAGCAGGTGACTTATCTAAGGTTGGCTGAAATTGGGACCCAGGCCTGTCTGCCCCAAAGGTCATCCCCTTGTACTCTTCCTTGGCCCCCATACCTGCCCCATGGCCAACGACAAGCGGAACTAGCAGACGTGCCTTCCTGCGGCAGGTATGAGAACTAGATCCCACAGGGCCAGCTGGCCACCAGCAGCGAACAGAAACTAGAGAAGGTGCCCGGCATTCAGCAAACTGGTGGTCAAGTGCACATGAGTCACGCAAAGGCCAATGGATTGCTTGAACTTGGGCACTTTGTGAGGCCCTTCTCTGCTCCCCCCCCCCAGCCCCACATCATGAGCACTGGCCTTAGCAGGAGCAAGCCTGCTCCCCTGGCTCCAACCCAATGGCAAAAGGACTTGACTGTACCCTGAACTTGCATGTGCCTGATCTTCCTCCTGGCTGGGGAATTCTTTGCATCCAGGAATCCTTCCTGGGCAGAGAGGTATCCTGGCTCGGCCATGCCATTCAGCCAGGGAAAATGGGCAAACTCAGGCTCAAGCCACAGGAAGAAAGAAAGGAAGGAAGGAACAAACGGAAGGAAGGAAGGAAGGAGGGAAGGGAGGAAGGAAGGAAGAGGGCTGAGACTGGAGGTACTGTAGACCTGCAGGAGCAAGATGGAGTGCAGTGAGGCATGGCCTGACAATGCCCCTTGAGAGGGATTTCTCTCCCAGTAGGAATTAGAAAAGGAGGTCCCCAGGGAAGGGGACAGTGATGTGCCCAAGGTGACAGTGGCCCCTTCACAGCTCTGCCAAGGACCGTTGTAGAGCCCACACTAGAGATCACCTTGGACTCAGGAAGCTGCGAGCATGCTGCAAACGCACCCTCACCCAGCTGGGTCCCAGCGAGGGAGCTGGGCAGGTTTGCACATCTGTATGTGGATGGAGGGAGAAAAGACTGGGTACTTCACTGCCACTCAGGACAAAAGTCCCACTGCCTTGTAAGTTCCCTCCCGTCTCCTTCTGCCCCACTCAGCAGCTAACCTATTTAGTTGAGGGACCCAATATCACTCCCATCTTGATCTGACCCATGTGGTGGCACCACCTCCACCTTTACCACCACCCCTAAGGCCCCTTACTCTAGAGCACTGGGAGCTTCCTTCCCTTAAGGGGGCAGGTCACTCTTTTCTCAGGAGAGGAAGGACAGAAGTGAGTGGGAGCCTGGGCAGAGTCATCATAGAATAGACGGGTCCTATTAGCCGATACTACTCTCCACAGGGGACATCCAGAAAGTGTCAGTTATGGTCCTGCTTTCCCCAAGAAGGCAGGGGAGTTTGAGAACCAAGCTAGGCTTTCTGACATGCCCTAAGCATTCTAGCGCCTGTTGGCCATAGGCCTCAGGATATCTCCTATACCTCACACACACATGAGCACACTACACACACAATACAAACACACACAGCACACACTCTGCACATCTACATACATACCATAACATTTCCCATGTACAAATACAAATACTCTACATACACAAACACACCATATACAAACACACCCCCCACACAAAAATAAATGCACGACATACATACCTCACACATATATACAAACACGCCCCATATACTATCCATGCATCTTGTGCCCATTTTCTAGGAAGTGTGACTTACTAAAATTGATACAAGAGTTTGACATTTTTCATAGCTCACTAACCATAGATAAAAATACAAAAGGAAATCAAAATTCCACCTGACAAAATTAGGAAACACCCAGATAGTTTCTTCATTTGCTCCAAAAAGATGCCAATAGACTTTAACCTGTTTCAGAACTAGAAAAAACTGAAAAGATTTTTCAGTGCTAGATACAAGCCTAGGCAAAGGCAAGACCCAAATAAGGCTCGCAACAGAAAACTATAGGTCAAAGGTCAGACATAAAAATAAGAGTAGAAATTAATGAAATAGAAAGATGCATAGAGAGGATCTATTAAAAATGTGACCAAAGAGGGCCCATATTCTCCCAGTTTTGACACTCTGCTTTCTTCAAGAAAAGCTAGAAATATCTAATTTTTAATATAATAACTCTCTATTTTTAAATATTGTCTATCTAGTCAAAAAAATTAAAAATATAAAGTAGGCCAAATAAAATATATCTCTGCCTTATAACGAGTTTGAAATCTCAGCTAGACTAATCTGACTTAATAAACACAAAAATCCTAAATAAAACATTAGCATATTAAAACCAGCAGTATATTCATGATCAAGTGGTATTTATTCCAGCAATATAAACATGATTCAAATTTAATAAACATATTAGTGCAGGGGTTGGCAAACTATGCTTGCAGTCCAAATCAGGCCCACCACCTATTTTTGTGCCACAGTGAGCTAAAAATAAATTTTATATTTTAAAATGATTGAAAAAATATAGCTTTTTTATGGCCATAAGAAATTAAGAATTTTTTAAATTAAAAAAATAAACTTAAAATATTTTTAAATATATGAAAGATATGCATATATGTACAAAGAAGTCTTACAAAATCAAGTCAAAAGTATGACTACTATAAAGAGCATGAATAATCATTGCACAAGAGAGGAAAATAATTGACTAATGCATAAAATACTAGTAACCAAAAAAAACAAAAATAATCATCGGGTCCCAGTATTTGCCTTCAGGAAATTCAAGCATTTATAGATGAAGTGACTAAGGTTCAGAGTTATTAAATGCATCAGGTTGCTAAAGTAATATGTAAACAGTGGAGAAATAAGAATCCAGACAAAGAACCACTATGGAATGTCATCTTTCATACCAACCCTCCTGCTCAGAGTAGCTAAGCTACAAACTAGTAGCACTGAGACCTCCATGGCTACAGACACATTAAAATTCAATTCAACAAATGTTTGCTAAGTCTCTATGTTGTGCTGAGTCTTCCACTGAGCACTGGGGATACAGAAGTGAGCAAGACAGAGCTTACCATATAGTAAGACACTGGATGAGTGAGTGTTACAATAGAGGAAACATGGCAACCTGCAAAAACAGATTAATTTCTCACTTAATCTGGGGAGCTGGGCAGACTGAGAAGATAAAGGAAGTCAAAGATTTCTTAAAGAAAGTGGCCTGAAGGATGATAAAGCCAAGTAAAAGAGGTGAAGGAAGGGTTATGGACACAAAGAACAAAACATGCAAAGGTCAGAAAAGGAGAGAAGCATTGTACGCTTGCAGAACTGAACAATGGGAAGCATGGCAGGGAACTTAGAGTATGAGGGAGGAAGCAATGTGCAAAAAGGTAAACATCACACAGGGTTCATATATTGGTTGTTTGTTTGTTTGTTTGTTTGTTTTAAGGTTAAATAGATTCTTCTCTTTTTTTTTTCTTTTTTCTTTTTTTGTTAAATTTATTGGGGTGACATTAATTGATATCAATTACATTGTTTCCAGGTGTGCAATTCTACATTACATTGTCTATGCATCACATTATGTGCTCAAAACCCAGAATAGCTCACTTTTCATCACTGTATGTTTGATTCTCCCTCCCTACTCCCCCCACCCATCTCTCCCACCCACCTCCCTGCTTCCCCTCAGGTAACCACTAAACTATTGATTGTGTCCATGAGACTTTGTTTCTTTGTTCCTTTCAGTTTTATATTTCACCTATAAGTGAGGTCATATGTTTCTTGATTCTTTCATTCTGACTGACTTCACTTAATAAGATGTTTTCAAGGTCCATCCATGTTGTCACAAATTGCTGTATTTCATCTTATTGCTGAGTAGTATTCCATTGTATAAATGTACCACAACTTCTTACCCAAAAAACCTAAAAACCTTAATCCGCAAAGATACATGTACCCCAGTGTTCATCGCAGCACTGTTCACGGTGGCCAAGTTGTAGAATCAACCAAAGTGTCCTCTGATAGATGACTGGATAAAGAAGTTCAGGTTCATATATTATTAAAGGGAGCTCAGGCTTAATCCTCGAGCATAGGACAGTCATTGAAAGATTTTAAGCAAGATGCCAAAAGGCTTTAATTTATGTTCTAGAAAGATCACTGGCTAAAGTCTGAAAAAAGAAATGGATTGCAATGGAGGAAGGGTGGCATGTGGGTTGGAATCAGAAAGTGCAGTTAGGTGAAGTCTTTTCCATTAATTCAGGTAAAAGATGATAATGACCAAACTAATGTCATAGTAGTAGAAATGGAAAGAGGTACAATCAACAGGACTTTATCTTCCTTGGAAGATAAAATGCAAGGACTCCTGGCTTGAGAAATTAAATGTTTAGAAGTGCCTGTTATAGAAATGGAGAACATGGGAGGAAGGGCTAAACTGAGGGGAGACGATGAGCTGAACTACGAGTCTGCTAAGGTTGAGTTCCCTACGAGTATGTGCTGTCCAAGTGAAGATGCCAAGTGAACTGTTGAATATACTGAACAGAAGTTTAGGAAAAAATACTTACCGGTAGGCTAGAAGTATAGCTTCAGGAATTCCCAGTCAAGCCATGGACATTCATAAGAGAGCCCAAGGAGAATGTTTCATGTGAGAAGAAGGCTCAGAAAAGAGCCAAGAAGAATACCAACTGAAAAGACGGGCAGAGGAAGAAAAGCTAGAAAGAGAGAAAGAAAGTCAGAGAGTGTATTAAGACGGAAATTATAGTCAACAATGTCAAATACTGTTGAGATCAAGTAGGTTAATAACTTAAGAAGTGTCTATTGGATTTAGCAACAAGGCAACCATTGTTGACCTTCCATCCCAGAATAAAATGCTGGGAGGCAACAGCTCCACATGAATGAAAATGTACCAAATTCACTCTAAAAGAAAAAAATACCCTGGGCTCAAAGCCAGAGAATATTCTTGGGTCAAGTTTCTTTTTTCCTCTTGTCCTAAATTTAACCAGCTGAATGCTTTGTTAAGTGGTATTTTATTCCCCTTTGAAATGCAGGATTTGCCTTTTAAAAGTATGTCTGTGATTTATCTTCAAATTAGAACACAGTATCTTTGGGTTAGTGGTTCTCTGCAGAAGCAGATGCTGGTTGCTGTAAATACCACTGAGAAACTTTCATTTGCCTCAGATGTAGAAGCTTTTGTTAACATAAATAGGCTCTGAGGAAACCAAGTAAAAATTTCAAAATTTCATGTGAGCTGAATGGTATTATTTCAAAGTAGAAGAGACTAAAACTTTCCCTGCCACAGGAATGTGAAATAATAAGCTAAGTTCAAAGATAAAAGCAAAAGACTTGACAAGAGCCAGACAAGAAAAGCAGAGCCCCCTCTCTCTTAGAATGGCTCAGTGTCCTTGTAATTATGTTGGAAGCCCTTTTAGGCTGTTCAGGAAGCACCCCTTTTCCTTACCTGATAACAGGCAACTTGTGTTGGCTTAGTCAAAGGTTCCAGAGGCCCACAGAAAGGTTTCCAAACTTGGGAAGCTGGGATGGCTCAGTGGGTTAAGTTCTTGCTTTGCAACCCCGTAAACCGAGGATCGAATCCCGGCTCTGGCCCAGGCGGACCCATGTGCTGAACAGGGGTGTGCCCCCAGTTCAGTTCTTGTCAGGACCTATGTGAAAGGCTCCTGGCCCAGTTCCTGCCCTGCGCAGCCCTGTGCCCACCTGTGGAGTAAAACTATATGGAAAATTAATGCTGTCAACTATGGAGACTGCTCTGGGCCCTCCCCCTTCTCTCTGTCTCTCTCTGTCTCTCTGTCTCTCTCTGTCAAAATAAATAAATAAATAAATCTTAAAAAAGAAAGAAAGAAAGTTTTCCAAACTTAAAAAATCGTAGAAACTTCTGTCTCCAGCCAAGATGAAGTAGCATCTTGGAACTGAATCCAATCCAGCAACTGGATTTTCCTCTCACCTGAAACAACGAACAGACTGAACAAAATGTATGGAAAGATACTAGACACCAAGCAACAAAGGACAATGATCCCCAAGAAAGAGAAAACCAACAAGGAAAACCCTAGGATTGCCCCAGCTTATTGTCTAGAAAGACTGAATGGGAGTGGGAATCCAGGCCAACTCCAAACCCCTGAGTGATGGAGTTCGGGAGGCCAAGGCAGCTCGATCATAAGACACAGCATCAGAGAGGAAAGAGTGCATAAAGAAAGAGCCCAGAGATCTTCAGATGGCCTTCCCTCAAATGTTCAGCTAACTGTAGATAAGCTCAAGGGCATGAAGAAAGAAACCAGAGGCTGGGGAAAGAACCACCCAAAAGGATTAAAGGGAACCATCTTTGAAGCTCCTACAGGGTAAGGAAAATTCTTATTCTCTTAAGCCAGAGTAGAAAGACCTTCCAATTCATAGAGCATTGGGTAAGTACTCAGAAGGGTTTTGCCTCAGTTGTGGAGAATAATTAGCTCTAGGCTAAATGATGCTCTGGTTCCATCTTAAAAAGCTTAAAAGTAATGGGGAAGCCAGCATGGCTCAGTGGGTTAGGCTCTCACTTTGCAGCCGCGAGGACCGAGGATCGAGTCCCGGCCCCGGCCCGTGTGGACCCACATGCTGAACTGGGGAGTTCCCCCAGTTCAGTTCTCACCGGGGCAAGACCCCGGCCCAGTTCCTGCCCTGTGCAGCCCCATGCCCACCTGTGGAATGAAATTATGTGGAAAAACCAATGATGTGCAACTATGGAGACTGTTCTGGGCCCTCCCCCTTCTCTCTGTCTCTGTATATCTCTCTCTCTCTCTCTCTCTCTCTCTGTCAAAAACAATAAAAATAAATCTTTAAAAAAAAAAAAAGCTTAAAAGTAAGACACAAAAGGATCAAAATGTTTGTAAGTAAATTAACAGTATTCCAGAACAAGCTCAAAAATATTTATAGGTATACAAAAATATCCAACACCCAACAAGGTAAAATTCACAATGCCTGGTATTCAATAAAAAGTTATCAGGCATGTAAAGAAGCATAAAATTATGACCCAAAGTGAGGAGAAAAATCAATAGAAACCAATCCAGAGATGACAGAATTAGTAGACAGCATGTTAAAACAGTTATTACAATTGTATTCTGTATGTTCAAGAAGCATTTAAAAAGCATGTTAATTAGAGACATGAAAGATATATAAAAGGTCAATTGAACATCTAGAGGTGAAATATATAATCTCTGTGGTTACACACACACATACACACACAGGATGGGATTAACAGCAGATATGACACTACAGGAAAAAAAATAAGATTAATAAACTTGAAGACATGACAATAGAAACCATCTAAAATGAAACACAAAGAGCAAAAAGACATGCACACACACCTCTCAAAAAGAAAGAAGAAAACAGAGAATCTCTTAGTTGCAGGACAACTTTCCACAACCTAAGATATATAATTAGAATTCCTAATGGAGGTAGGAGACAGAAAACATATTTGAAGAAAAATGGGTGAAAATTTCTCAAATTTGATGAAAATTATAAACCCACAAGTCTAAGAAGCTCAATGAATGCCAAACAGAAGAAATACGAAGAAACCAATACCAAAGCACAGCATAATCAAACTGCTTAAAATCAGTGATAAAGAGAAAATCTTAAAATCAGCTAGAAAAAAAACCCACTTCACATACAAAAAAATAAAGATACAGAAATTGGACTTCTCATCAGAAATACATACCAGAGGCAGTAAAGCAACATCTTTGAAATATTGAAAGAAAATACTGCCAACCTAGAATTCTTTACCCAGCAAAAGTATCTTTTCTTCTTTTAAGATTTATTTGATTGTTTGAGAGAGAGAGAGAGAAGGGAGGAGGGGCCAGAGCAGTCTCCATAGTTGTACATCATTAATTGTGATATGGTTTTGTTCTACACAGATGGATGTGAGGTTGGGGCCTACCACATGGGAGATGAGAACCTTCGTGACTGAGCCATCTTGGCGGTTACCAGTTGTGCCAGAGTTCCCATCCCCTGGGTTTGCACCGGCCAGGGCTGGGAATCAGACCCCAATCCATTGATTTCAAGGCAAGCTCTCAACCGCTGGGCTATCCCGGCATCCCACAAAAATATCTTTGAAAAATAAAGACCAAAAAAAAATAAAAACGATTTTCTCAGACTTAACAAAAGGTGAATAAATTCATCAATCATTTGTCATTGATGAATTCATCATCAACAAACCAGCATTACAAGAAATGTTTAAATCTTTCAGGCAGAAAGAAAATGATACTGTATGGAAGTTTTGATCTACACAAAGGAATAAGGAGAACACCAGAAATGGTAACTATGTGGGTACACAGAAAAGAGTATTTTCTTATGATTTAAGTCTCTTTAAAAGAACAATATAACTAGGACAAGGAACCATTGACTAAAAAACACCCAGAGCTCACTGCATCCTGGAATAAATTGTTATATATTGTCTTGTCTAAATTCTGATGAGATAATTGCAAGAAGCAAACTCCAGGGAAGCTATTAGCAAGTTAGCATTTTCAGTCATGTGGAAATGTGCATTCTACTTATAGAAAAAAATAATAATATAGGTATGTTCAGTATAAAATGCAACAACCACAGCTGAGATCTGTGGCTCGGCGGGATTGCACTCACACTTGAATATAAGGCTTTCATAGAGCAAAGCCAACTTCTGGATTAGTAAACTGTGATGAGGATGTGCCTTTTTAGTGGACAGATCATACAGGAGCAGAGGTCATGGCCGCCAGAGATTCCAAACATTCTCCAGGGAAATTTCATTGGAAACTAGGGAGTATATCCAGGTTGATTTTACTGGAGCTGAAACTGAGAAGGGACATGTATTCCCTTTGCTTCCAGATTCATACCAATCACTCTTGGGTTCCTTTGTCTGCCCACCACTCTAGAAACTGTTCACTCAGTGATCACCAGTGACTTCCTAATTATGAAAATCAGTTAGCATCCAATTTGCCTTAGTCTTCCTCCCACTTCTCTGATAATTCCTCTGTTTTATGGCTCTTACTTCTAGAAAGAGTATGTTACCTAGTTAAGCCCTTTCCTCCCCTCCTTCCTCAATATTCTCCCTCTCTGAGATCACATCCACTCTCTATTGCTACTCTTACTTATGCTAATGATGACTTCTAGATCTGTCTTCAACTGCAGGGCACAGGGCCACCCCAGCTGGGACACACCAACCAACAATTTCCTTCCCTTCAGCACCCACCTCTGCTGCTCTCTGTAGCCCTAATTGTCTGCTTCCATATCTTTCTACCCAACTAGACTACGGGCAACTCTAATGCAATCACTGAGACCTATGTCTTCGTTGTTGCTGCCTACAGCCCAGCCCAGTGTTTGGTACAAATCTTGCTAAATCTGGCTGGGAATTCAGATCTAAAATCAGCACATAAGACATAGATTGTGAATAGCCAAAATTACCCTCAAATAAGCCTTTAGTCGCCCATAAAATGCACATGGTGCTGTCAGTCAACAGGGGAACAGCAAATTTGCCTTCCTCATCTCGCACTTCCTCTAGGATGTACTTTCCTTGAGTGGAGAAGTGGGAACGGCTCCCACCAGTGGTATTATAGTTTCTCTGTCACTCTCTCCCACTTGTGCTTCATTTTTGGCCCTGCATATTGAGTTTCCATACATGAGAAGCACATATAGCAGTAATTCCATTGTAAAGGTTTTCACGTTCGGGGATTCCAACTACATTAAAGTTTGATCTTTCTTTAAAATGGTTCTTCCTTTGGACTTCACAATTTCTGATCATGACAGAACCTCACTGAATCAAGCTGAAAATTCTTTGATTTCTCCCTCTCCCTCTCTTTCCAGTTTCCATGTTCTCATTTATCTTTCCTTTGTACAGTGTCCCTTCCTTTGTCTCCATTCTTTATTTCCACCTACATAATCCAGGCACTGATCACTGCCCATCGTGACTTCTATGAGAACCTTGATCTCACTGGTCGTGCTGGTCTCTCTCTATTCAAAGCTCACTGCCATTAGCTTAACATTTTCCAAAGTACTAATTTAGTCCTCTCACTCCCCTTTTCAAAAGCCATCAATGGCTATCAAGTGGAGTTCACTCTCTCTAGCCTGGCATTCAAGGCCCTGAACAATCTGGTGGCAAGCTGACTCAGGTCCTACTGTCCACCCTTGCCAATCCCCCAAACTTTTCCCACATGTGTCACTTCCTTCCACCTAAGGCCACCTCCACAGAATGTCCATTGGCCAAAACCTATCTCAGCTTCAAATGGTAGCATCCAAAGTTGCCCCCCATTCTTCTCATCACTACACCTCCTTCTTTAAGTCAGTCACCTCACACTTCTGCATTACGTGTATCATAAAGAAAGGAAATGTGTCATGTGCTTTTTATTCATGCACTCATTCAGCATACCAGGGCTGTCCGAAAGTATTCAGCCACGTAACTGTTCTCATTATATTGACAATGGCTGGGTTTTTTCCAGACAGCCCTTGTATATTACTAAGCAGTTACAATGTGCCAGCCATTCAACTAGATGCTAAAGATATGCAGCAAAGATGGATGCCACTCACAGAACTCCTAGTCTGGCAGGAGAAGGTGGCAACAAAACAAGCTGTGAACCCCAGAGAGGCTATGAGAGGAAAAGTGAAAGAGGGGAGCCTCACCCTGACTGTGGTCAGAAAAAGCTTCTCCAAATAGGTAACATGTACCCTGAGACCTGAAGAATGAGTATAGAAAGTAGCGAGGCGGAGCGGGGGAGAAAAGACTTTTACAGGTTGAAGGAACAGTACAGAAAAAAAAGTCTAAAGGTAAGAGAGGACAGGGCCCATTAGAAGAAACAAAAGGGAAACAATCATCACTGTATTACATAGAACAAGGTGGGAGGCAGGGATTTGGGGCTGTGGAGACAAGCAAGGCCCAACCATATCACAGCCCTTCCTTGTAAGGCTTGTAAGGCAAGCAAAAGAGGTTGGGTTTGATCCTGAGGACAAGGGAGAGTTTTAAGGAAAGGAGTGCTGGGATCATGTTTGCATACTGGGAAGCTGGGAGACTGGGTGGTAGCAGTAAAGAACAAGGGTTGATGCAGTAACCCTGATGAAAGAAGATGAAAACCTGGACTAGGTTAAGAGCAGAAAAAATAGAGAGGAGCATGGATTTGGATGCAATAGCTCATATGTTTGGGTGAGTAATTCAACTCAAAGGGGCCATGAGAGAAAAACATCAGGGATGATCACACAGCCTAGACCAGTGCGTTGCACATAATAGGTGCTCAGTTAATGTTTGTGGAAGGAATGACTTACTAACAAATAAATTAATGAACAAATGTACCAATGAATGAGTGGCAGAGAAAAGTAAATTACTTTTGGAGATTTCTTCCAAGATAGAGCCATCCTTAGAAGTAATATAGACTCAAGAAAAAAAAAAATCTAAATTTGTTGGTTTATACCCTTTCTGTCTTTTTTAACAGGTGAAATCTGATCAAGATAAATTTAGGAGACAGAGAAGTATCAGAGCCTCAGAATACTTTCAGTGTTGCTGCTCTCCCAAGTTCTGATTCCCTAAGTCTCTGCCCACCTGATGATCTGTCAGGATCATCAATAGCTCCCAACTTCCCTAAATCCTAGGCCTTTGAGCATGTTCCAGAATTTTCCACACTCTTGAAATTCATTCGTCAAGTATTGAGTGCTTACTACATGCTAGGGCTATAGCCTGGGGCTGTAACCATGACAACAATGGCCACATCCCCATCTTTCCAGGAGCTCCTCGTTCCCTTGAGCATTTAAATTGGATCACATAGGTAAACGGTGAAATGTGGCTTTTTCTCCATTTACTCACAAAGAAGTCTGACTGTTGGCCTCAGAAATAACCAGACCTCCTGTCTTTGAAGGATGTCTTTTTTATAATGTAATATCGCCACCTAGTGGTCCCAAACAACCTTACCGATTCAATACGAGCTCCGTTCCTGGGAAGAACTCTTCACCATCTCTGCAGAACTTCTCTTTTTTCTACTAAGATAATCAGGGATTGATTCTCTAACATAGAATACGTACCCTATATTTGTTAAGTAAATATATAGACACAAGGGCAAATTAATTTCATACCCTGGCACCTTCTGACAAATGAAAGAGAAAATTTAGAAATTCTTTCTTAGATACCTCGGAACTTCAAAGGGCCTCTAATCATTTCTATCTAAAGGCCAGCTGTACTTCTCTCTTTAACTTAGCAAACAATTCCTTTGGGCACATTTGAATAAACTGATTTTTTTTAAGGTTCACTGCTACTATGGATGAAACCCTGGCTCACTCCCGCATAATGGAGCTTTGTGTAATCCAAACACAATGAAGAAGACAGTATGTCACCCCAGATGTTAGGACCAATACCCCCCCACCCCCAAATGGCTGTCTTTCCAAGGAGGAGGCTGTGGACATGGAATATCTGAAGGTGATTTCATTGACTGCTTCTACACACAGGTCAACTTGGGCCAAGTATCATTGGGAAGCATGCTCAGAAAACCACAGTGACCCAAACAAAGTGGCCTGTCTCTACTAGGTATCGCAAAGAAAGTAGAAGAGAGCAAAAGAAACCAGAGACTAGTTTCTCAGGACTGTAAGGCTCTCACAATATTCCACAGGCTAAGTCTGAAGTCCTATTGTCTGCTTAAGTGTGTCAGGAGGATCTCCCTGTGATTCTGGCTGGAGCCTTCTGGCTATTAAGCCTTATTCTCCTGACTCCTTTGGCCCAGAAGGTGGGGAAATGGCAATTAGCAAGTTATCTGGCTCCTCCTCTCAGAACATTGGGAGGCTGAAACAAATAGTTCTGAGGGCCACTCTCCCTCATTCTTCCTTTTGGATTAAAACTGTCAACTGTGAATTAAAGAGAGGGAATCAGAGAGGCATCAGAATATGGTGGATGAGAGGAATGAGGACCCAGGTTCTAAGGCGAACCCTCTTCACTGGCTGACCTTTGCTTTCTGGCAGTTTACTTAACCTCTCCAGCAGGACCACCAGGTACTGCTGTGAAGGCTGTGGACCAACTCTAGGGGTGCAGCTCATATTATAATCACCGTAGACTCATACACTTACTCATTGAGATATATTTCAGCAGTTAGTAGGAAAGTATCTTAAAGGGTGACTGTTTTCAAACTCTCCAAGGCCCTAAATAGGCTATAGCCTCAGCTCTGTATTTTGAGCCTGTTTCCTAATCTATAAAATGGAGACAATCCACATTTATCTGTAGAGTTGTCCAGTAACCCACCAAAACAGCGGATGTAAAGCACCTTGTAAACTGTAATGTGATGTGCAGGTCATACGAGGGCTGTCCAGAAAGTATCCAGCCATGTATGTAACTTCTGGTTATATTGAGAGTGGCTGGATTTTTCCCCTAAATTCTCTTTGTGATCATTCAAATTTGAGGGATGGTGTAATGAAAATAAAACACGTTTTAGCCTGCAAGTGTTTTATCTCTCTGGAAATAGAAGCAAAGGCCAGTGTTCAGGTGGCAAATATCTTCTCACTTAAGATATGTCATCAGGGAAGCCAGGATGGTTCAGTAGGCTGAGCACTTGCTTGGCAACCCCGGGGACCGAGGATCAAATCTTGGCGCCGGCCCATGAGGACCCATGTGTTGAACTGGGGTGTGCTTCAGGCCCCCAGTACAGTTCTCGCCAGGGCGAGTTACCATGTGTGGGAGGCCCCCCAGTTTAGCCCCCAGCTCGTGGATGCGTGCCTCCCATGAGGAAGGTCCCTAGCCCAGTTCCCGCCCTGTGCGGCCCCGGCCTACCTGTGTGGGATGAAACCATGTTGAAGACTAATAATGTACAACTATGGAGACTGCTCCGGGCCCTCCCCCTTCTCTCTGTCTCTCTCTGCCTCTGTCTCTCTCTCTCTCTGTCAAAAACAATAAATTAAATCTCTTTAAAAATATATGTTATCTTTCAAAAGGCAGCTTTGTACTCATCAACAGGACTTAAAAGAATGTGCCGGTTTCTGGGAATGGGTTTACTAAATAAAGTAGTTGAATTTGTTATAAAATAGTTTAGATCATCTCTTCTCAAGTTTCAGATAAAATGAGCAAATGAAAGCTAAGCCCTGCCACATCTTCAACCCCACTACTGAGCACTGGAAATCAAGTTTGTGTGGGTGGACAGGTCTGAGGGTAGGCTAAGGAAAAGTGAAAAGGGCTGTAAATTTTTAAGTTAACCCACAGAAGTCATTCTGCAATGTAATGTACATTTGAGAAATTATTTTCAGGAAAACAACCCACATAATGCCTTTTGGGTTCCTTTCACCATGAAGATTGTTAAGTATAGTTCAGTCTAGTAACATGAATGATATCATATAATTTTGATTTGACTTGGAAAAGAGGAATGGGTAGGCAGCAGTCTGAGCTTTCTAATTCAGTATGTTTTAAGACAATGTCAAAAAGAAGTTGAGGGGAAGCCAAGATGGCTCAGTGGGTTAAGTGCTCACTTTGCAGCCCCGGGGACCGAGGATCGAATCCCGGCCCTGGCCCTTGCGGACCCATATGCTGAACTGGGGGGAGTTCCCCCAGTTCAGTTCTCACCAGGGTGAGATCCTGGCCCAGTTCCTGCCCTGTGCAGCCCTGCACCCACCTGTGGAATGAAACTATGTGGAAACCGATGATGTGCAACTATGGAGACTGCTCTGGGCCCTCCCCCTTCTCTCTGTTTCTGTATCTCTCTCTCTCTCTCTCTCTCTCTCTCTCTCTCTCTCTCTCTCTCTCTGTCAAAAACAATAAAAATAAATCTTTAAAAAAAAAGAAGTTGAATGTTTCATCTGCCTTTCTTGTAGGAACTGTACTTAGGGTGACCAAATAACTGATGAGGAATAAGTTTCTTTCTATAGAAAGATCTTAGGCCCAGCCCAGAGTTCTACTTCTGACATAACAATATGAGGAACCCCGTGGATTGCTCTCCAGTGAAACTGGTGATTTTTTTTGACTTTTTTTTTTTAATGTTTAAGTCTCTGGAAATGACCCTAAGAGCCTACAGCAAACAAAGAAATATTTGTTTAAGAAAATCTACAAAAGCTCTGTAGGAATTTCAAGGGTCTCTGGTATGTGAGCCTGGACCCAGGCGCTCCGTTTCACCCCCACTCCCACTTCAGTGAGACAGAAACTCAGCTCCAGGCTGCTGCAGCCTAAGATCACAGGGCTCCCTCTCTCCCCAGCTCCAAGTCAGGGGGCTGTCTTCACAGAAGACACAGAGTGTCATCATCTCTCATCTTGCCCCCCACTACCTGTTGCCCAGGTAGAGTTCCTGCAAGTTCAGCCTATAGGTGGGGCTCTCTTCTTCCACTGGCCGCCACTTGTGGGAAGGAAAATTGACCGTGGGTGCAGAGTTGCTGAGGATACTGGGACCCCGGCTCCCACTGCCCCAGCCCATGGAGCGTAGGGCTCAGGACTTTTATTGGGTACATGAGAATTTCATTATATTATCCTCGTTTATGTAATTTTGAAAATTTTCTATATTAAAAAGTTTAAGGACAAAAATATAGGAAAAAAATAAATCCTTCCAAAAACCAAGCTCAAGCAGCCCTCGGACTCTGAACTTCTGAGTCTTTATCAGCATCAGTGAACCTTTCCTTCAGACTCAGTAACTGAGAAACTGGAGATTCAGTTTCCAGAACTCTTTCAGGTTCGTCGGAGTCCCGCACCACATCCGCAGGAATATCACACATAACACAACGAATATTCTTGGATACGGATGTGGATGCCGTCCTCAAAAGAAACCATTTCCAGAGGAGAGGAAAAGCTGGGAACACAGCAGGGGTTCCCACAGGTCAAAGTCATCTTTCTACAATTGGAAATCTTTCAGAGCTTCAGAGAGGAGATAAAAGAGACCCAGAAAACAGATGCCAAGAACAATCCCTCCCCTCCTCCCAGAAACAGAGAATGAGGCCTTTGATTAAGCAGCAGCTGTGTTTAATCACCAAAATTATTCTGGCCCTAATGGAAGAGAAAAAAAAAATCTAAATTTAAAAGGGGTGGAGCTTTTTCTCCCTCACTTATCATAGAGGCAAGTAGAGGTCAGTGAAGAAAACGGAATTCTTAGCTCAGGCCCTGGTAAAGGCTGCAGGGAGCAGAAATCACTTGTCTTTTCCGCCCTATGTCCAAAGTCGCTGTCCTCAGAGTTCTAAGCCTCCCTGCTGTGCAATAAGGCTGCCCCGGTGATGTCGTCTGCCTATGCCTCCAAAGCCTCTTTCCTCTGCATCTCACGGGGTCGGCTCTCCTCATCCTCAAAACCAGTGGCCTGAAGAATCCTCCGCAGTTTGAACTCAGGGTTCCAATTTGTTCTGGATGAACTGGCTGGAAGGTTCTTTGGGGTCCTCGCTTGGGCTTCCCGTGCAACCTCCACCTGAGCACTGATGTCCTTGTTAGGGGGTTCTCTCTTCAATAATTTAGGATCTAAAAGAAGACCCAGCCATTAATGCTCCCGTAGCCTTCTCTTAACTAACTGTGACAAGTGGAGGACAGAAAAGGGAGGGCGGGGGTGTCTTTAGGGCCCTTCTAAGGGATGAGGATTGTGCCATCCAGGGGCGTGGACCATCCAGGTCAACACAGGTTCAGCTGTCCCTGTCTCAGTCACCTCCTAAGGCTGCTCCACCCTAGTAACTTACTCTGCTTACTGGGGAAGGAATCCAGGAAGTTCCCAGCGTAGTCCATCTGTGGTCTCTCTGGGGAATCCTGAAATTCATTAGAGTAAGTTTAAGGATACTTGAAATTTTAGGGAACAAAGGATTTTTCTACATGATGCTTCTCTTGGAGCAATGAACACTTATAATCCCACCTCTTCAAACTGAAGAAAGAAGCTTCTACCATATTCTTGCCCTCCAGGCTGAGCAGGTGAAGCCGAACCCACTTTTCCCCATACCCAGCCTTCAACTAAGGGCAGATTGCCTGCAACGGTGGCTGTCAACTCCCCCATTCCTGTGTGCACAAAAGATGGAGGCATTTCCTCTCCTCTTGAACCTGGTCTGGATTTATGATTTTTTTTTTTTGATTTTTTTTTTTTACCAATAAATTGTGGCAGAAGCGGCACTATTCCAGTTCTAGGCCCACGCATGAGATAACTGTACTCTAAAGAAACCCAAACGAGCTACTTGGAGAGGCCTCACAGAAGAGAACCAAGGCAATTTGGCCAACAGCCCCAGCCCCACCTCCAGAAGAATGTGGCTGCGTGGCTGACACCAGGCAAGATTAGAACAGTTGTCCAGTCAACCCAGAGGCTCATGAGAAATCACAAACCATGACGGTTTCAGCTTTGGGGTGGCTTGTTAGACAGTAACAGGTAACTGAAACAAGGGTCCTAGAAGAACAGCCCTCAGATACTCGCCTGTTTCAAGGTCGGGCCTTTTCTCTTCATCTGCTGCTGCTGCTTGTTGTCACTTTCCCAACCTGGTAGAGTTCCATGGCCTAGTGAGCACAAAGTCAACTCAGTTCTCTCCTTACTGGCACTTCCTATCCCATTGTTGGGCTTCTAGTTGACCCTCATGCTCTACAAGTGATTCCCCATCCAGGACAACAAGACCTTGGAAGCAGGTAAAAGGGAGTCAGGCCTTTGGTGTTCTATTTGTGATTCTGTTCACCGAGGACTGCACCCACAGCTATTATAGAATTAGAGATGAAGGTGCACTGTGTGGTAAAAGACCCAGCAAAAGAAGCCCTAACGCTACCTTTTCAGTTCATGAGCACTCCTCTGACCTTCCTGCACCAACCCTAATATGCCCATATTGGGTTCTGAAAATGAAACTCCTCCCCGTAAAAAGCTCTCATTCTAGGATCCTTTTGCATCAGCTGTATCCCCAACTAGTCCCAAAATGCTCATTCTTTCCATTCTCAGTCTCCTCTTCTCTAAACAAATATCTTCCAAGCTGTCACTAACATACAAACAGGCAAACATGCTAACAGGCAAAGCCAGTCAAGAAACTCCCTTGCTTGACACTTCTGTTGGCTCCTTACCAGCACTGGTTCTCACTTTAGCTGCTCACTGGAAGCTCCAGAGAGTTCCAGAAAAACACTGGGCCCTGGATCCTAACACCAGAAATTCTGATTTAATAGGTCTGGGGTGCAGCCTGGGAATTAGGGTTGTAAAAGCTCCTCAGTTGATTTCAGTGTGCAATCAAGATGGAGCACCACTAACATGGAGGGTAATGGTCAAAAGCTTAGCAGGCAATACAAGCCCCTACCTACCTAACTCTTAAATCCCCAACCCCACAGCCACCATGGACAGCCCAATGCTCCCTGAGCAGCCCTGCTGCTCCAACATGCCTTTGCACAGGCTATTCCCACTTCCAGGAACTCTCTTCCACATCAGGAAAACTCTCACACGTTTTCAAGATCCAATGAAACATCATCTCTTCCCTAAGGCCTTTCTCAACTCAGTGAGGACGGGCCACTGCTCTAAGAACATGACTCAAATGGGGCACCTCAGTCACCCAAGCAAAATTGCTACTATTGGAGGCATCAGGAAGAGGAACTAAAGGAACTCCAGTGGAATTCAGGAGAGTGTTGATCACCCTGGATGGGATGCTAACCTTGAGAAAAGTCACCTCCCACCCTGGGCCCTCGCTCTGGTTCTGCCTACCTCTCAAGTGAAGGTTAGGAACCTTCTTAGATCTTCGAGTTAGAGGACACCATTGGCATCAGAGAGCTCAAAGCAATGGGAAATAAACCAAGAGAGCAGCATCCTTCCCAGGAAACACCTCACCTGAGCCCCTCCCCTACCCTGTGCCCCAGGGTTAGAGTGAATTCTGATAAGTAAACAGTTCTTTTCACGTTACAGTCAGCAGTGTCCAGTCTGAATAGACAGAAGAATCTCCTAAGGGTAGGGGGAACTCTTCCTCCCACCTCCCCTCCCATTCGGTACTTAAGCTGAAGAGCATCAGAGGGACTGAATAAGTAAACCCTTCAGCTCAGACATCATAAGAACTCCAAAAAGCTGAGATACCCATTCTGGTCTCCAGCATGAACGCTAGAGGCAAAGGACCACCTGTCAAGAACTGGCGACCTGCCTCCTAGATGGGGCTAGAACAGATAAGGTGTTGATCTCAACCTAAGGCTGCAGAGACTAACTAGGGGCAGAGAAAGTGGAGGGTCCTTAGAGCTCTCTTTGGGCTCTAGTGAGGGGCCCCGGCTCCTCACTGCCTCATTGGTCAATGGGCCTTCAGGGGGCTTCTCTTCAGTAACCTGAGCTTGCTCGTCCCCCTCAAACCACGCTGCCTTTTCTAAAGAACAACCTGAGGACAACTGGCTGATTCACACTCGTGGTCTTCTCTCACATCGCATGTGGAACAGACATCTGGCCCAGCTTGCTTGTTTAGTAAATATCTGATGGAATAATGATGCATGCATGGAAGATCAGCCAAACCAAAGCACTCCAAGGAGAATTCTGAGTTCCTGGCAAGGGAGGGCCCCAAATGGCAAACATGTTCAGCTTTTCCTGCCCTCAGATACAGCCTGGGACTCTTTCACACCCAACCCACATTCTCCTCACCATAGCATGGGTCATGCGCCATGGCACCTACGCGTGTGTGCGCAGCGCTCTGGCTCCCTGGATCACTCTTGGCTTTCTTTTTTGCCTCCTAAAACCCACATTGGAGGAGAACTGAATTAGGACGTTTGGAAGTGAAAAAAACTTTTCAAAAACAAAGAGCCTCAAAGAAGGAAGTTAATATCTACAGCCAGACAGGAACTTTGTGTCTATAACCAGACAGAGAACGGGGAGAATTCCACCTCTCATACACCCCTTCCCGTTCCAGACCGCACCACTTGTCCCAGTCCCAGCAAGTCCTCGGGGTCCCCTCACTGCCTCGGTACCTGCTTCTCAGTAGGTGTCTTCATCTTCCTCTGCTGCTGCCACTTCCTACGGCCTGGTGACCAGGGAGCAGCTCAGTCCTCTTCTCCCTGACAGCACCCACCCTCCCCAGGGCTGCTGGCTGTGCCCTCCTCCACAATGGTGACACTCTCCCTGATCAGGACCAAGCCAGGCGGGGGACAGAGGACAGGGGTGGCTGCTTCTTGTAATTGCAGTTTCCTGAGTTCTACATGCGACCCTACTGAGTGGGGACCAAGGTCACGTGTGAGAAATGTGAGCTGAGGGGGATCTGGTAGCACCATAAAACCTACCTTCTGTCTTCAGGTTATAATATACTGGTAATTTCTTAAAATATTCAGGATGTCTCAATGCTGGTCTCTGAAGAAAAAAAAACAAAAAAACAAAAAAACAGAAGAAGAAAAGCTCTACTCTAGGTCTTTCCCTTTCCCACAATGCATCCCCCCCAAGGCATTTATCCACCTAGTCAACAAGCATTTTTCCAGAACCCAGTGTGTGTAGCATTGTGCCAGGAGCTCTGGAGAAGGAATAGGTGTGGGGAATGAAGTCCAGAAGAAATAGAGAATGTTGCTCTCCTCAGACCCCGTCCCCCATACATTTCTTTCACCTACGTAGAGCCCAGCCCTTCTGTGGGGCTTGGGTCCAGAGTAGAAGGAATTGTCAGCTGTCCCAGCCGTGGAGAGAGACAAGCTGGTACATGCCCACAGATGTCTTGCTCTGAGGCTCCCGGCTCTTACTTGCAGGGTGAGGCGATGTACAGATAAACACAGCCTCGAAGAAAAGGCACTGTCAGGTCGGCTCTTCTCCAGAGGAGGTTTCCTTTTCATCACGGCCAATCGTGTCATCATCTCTGGACAAGGTATGGTTGTCCCTGCATCTAACCAAAGACTGAAGGGGACAGAGACAGACCATCAGCAACCGCTCTTCATGGAGGGTTCTGCTGAGGAGAAAGAGATGAAAGGCACTCCAAATGTGGAGAAATGGCCACGTTGGGTCTCAAAGGCCTGTTCCACCAGGGACAGCTCTCAGATGCCACTCGGATCATTCCAGCTGCACGGATGAGTGTTCACTATCTGTCCGGCTCAGGCGCTTCATATCACTAGATCCTTACAACACCCTGAGGACACGTATCAGTGTCCTCATTTGCGAAATGAGGCTTAAAGAGGCGAAATAAATTACTAAAATTCACAAAGCCAGTCAGTTTCAATACAAAATGCAAAGGCTGTCTCACTCCAGACCACATATCCATTCTGTCTCCCACATAACCAAACTCATCTATAAAAAGATGTGTGTAATCGGGTCGACCTCCTAGTGGAGGTTTAAATGCAATGTGCTTACTTAGCACAGGGCATGGCAGATGGTAGGGACTGGATAAATGGTGATTATTGTCACCACTGTGTACTGGTAAGTCTGAGAACTCAGTGAACAAGTAGGATGATGGCTTCCTCCCGTCCCTACTCAGAAAGAGCACACTGCTTGCCTTAGACCTTCCTCTGCTACGAAGACAAGCAGGCTTACGTGATACGTACTCCTTCAGTAGATCCTGGGGTAACATGTCAAACTGGTTCCAGAAAGGTATGATTTCTGAACTTAGTGGCTCAAACAAGTGTGCTGGGGAAGAGGGAGGTACGGTTATCCCTGGAGGTCTCAACTGTGTTTCTGCATTCTGTTTTCCGGAGGGAACCAGAGGTAGCTTGTCTTTCTGGAAGAGAAATGATGGGAAGAACTCCCAGAAGCAGTCTCTTCAATGCCACTTCTTCCCATGCATCTTCTAGCCACCCACACAACCAGGGCCCGTGAAGCTCCCTGTTTCCAAACCGCCAGCAGAAGCCCCCTCCCCAAACTGTACTATGAGAGCCACCACATTTTCCCCTCTCTGACTCCGCATCCCTATTGTTGAATTCAGATCACAAGAGGATTAGCTGTTTTGTTTGGTTTCTTTTTCTGAAAAGGTTATTAATTTATTTACTGAACAAACTGAACAAGTATTTATTGGCCAACAATGTGTCAGGCACAAGGCTTGGGCTGGGATTCAGCAATGACAAAATGGACCGAGACACTATTCTCATGGACGTAGCAACCTTCCAGCTCTGTGACTCATCCAAGGCTACATTTACCCAATAAATGGAAGACTTCGAATTAGTAGCCCAGGTGTGTTACAACTCCTGGTCCACTGAAATTCCATTCCCATCACACCTGGGAATTAGTTTTTAACTAACCAAAAATTCCCCCCAAATACCCAACAGTTTCTCCTAACATCTCTTCAAGGTGTTCTTTACCTTCCTACAGGGAGGTAGGGAAAAAGTCTCTGAATAGAAAATGGTTTGGGAATTATTTCTTAGGAGGATTTTCATTTGCAGATTTTGTCCATTTAAAGAGAGAAAAGGTAGAAGATATCTGAAAGGAAAACAAAACTCTACAAAGTAATATAAAGCTTAGGCCACAACATCCAACTTACCACTGTAGCTGTCTTTCTTTTCTTCTTCCCATCCTGGCTAGGAATAATATATTTCTTCTCAGCTGGACTTAAAATAAGAATAATCACAACTTATTCCCAGACATCTTAAACAAAAGCACCAAGGATATCTATGAATGCAGCTGTCTATTCTCTATTCAGTACTCAAAAATGGCAAGTTGGGAGCCAGCTATACCTGCTCCCCAGAGGCTGCTAAAAGCAAGACCCCCACCCTCACATCTAAATTAGAGTCTCTCATACAATCTAGTTATTTACTTTCTTAGCATTAATCCAAACTAGTAAATATGTACTTAGGTGTGGCAATGTTTGTAATGTCCGAATCCCTCCATCACCACCATAAGACCCCAGGAGGACAGGGACCAGGTCTGTTTGGCTCTCCACTGAATTGTCACTGCTTAGCATGAAGAGGTGCTCAAGCATCTTTGCTCTGCCATCTTCCTCCTTTCTGCCTGGAACATGGATGTGGTGGTGGGAGCCCTAGAAGTCACCTTAGAAGATGAAGACCATGGCTAAGGATGATGACCCAGAAGCTAGAAGAAGCTCTGGTTTCTGATTACCTCGTGGACCTGCATACCGGTACTAGCCCTTGCCCACCTACATCTGGGCTTCCTCTACATGAAAGGAAATAAACCCTGGGGGTTTTGTTTGTTTATAATACACACACACACACACACACACACACACAAATGCATATAATTTATAAAGAGGCATTCATAGGATCATTAAAAAAAGGAATTATTAAATCTCATCATCTCTAGTCAGTCCCTTGGAATCTGGAAGCCTCATCAGCCACAAAAGAAAAACCACTTTCTTCCGAAGGTTGTCAATATTAGCAAGCCTTTGCCAAAGGCCTTCACCTCCATCATACTCTGCTTTGTACACAAGTTTTCTATACTATTTGTTCTGCGATGCTGTACTAGGCCTTGAGATTGAGAACAAAGATTCACACACTTCAATGAAAACATTTTCACTGCTAGTTGTTGGTGCCTTATAAGGAAAAAGTAATAGTCTGAAAGCATTTGTTTCTTAATCGAACCTCACAAATACATTAGGTCCTATCCTGTATGCTATTTACTGCCACATGGAATTTGACATAGAGAAGTCCCAGGGTATGACTCTCAAAGTGTATTAAAATAGAAGTACGGCTTAGCAAGAGGCAGATGCAGGGGACTATGATCTTCTCTGCTTGGCCTGCTGCTACTTGCAGCAAGGTGGCTAAAGAAGAGATCACAAAAAGGAGGTCTGTGGAGGACACTGGGGATTTATAGAACATAGGAGTTGAAGACCCCTAATTCCTAGACAGGATACCCACCTCACATGCTTCTCTGATGCTTCTGGGATCCAGATTACAACCTTATTTCTGACATCTTGAGGGCAGGAAAGTTGTACCTTATTCAAATTCAGCACTGGAACCTAAGAGAAAGATATATAGAGCCTACATCTTGAAGGTAGCAGCTCCTGGTGATATTCAGTACCCGACTAAGGACTGAATTATCTTTCTAACCGAAAGGGGATTGTGGCTCACAAGATGATGAAAAGACATTTCCTATCCCCAAACATCTTCATAATAACCCCCCAAGAAACCAGACATAGGTACTGTAAGGGTGAGCATTTGTAAGTAGTCTCCCCAGCTTCCTTGTGACATTAGGTTGGCACTGAGCAACCCCCAAACCTATCCCACACCGGGGTACCCTGGGGCTTCCCTAAGGGAACATTACTCATTCTACCCACTCCATTCTAAAGACAGATCCTCTGGAGATAAATACAACACAATTTGGAAGCAGGGAGGGAATTGATACAGACAGAAGCAAGTTTTCTACTTTTATAGCCTATCTAAATTATAGGCCTCTACAGGTAGATAAAAGTTAAAGTGTTAATTCTTCACATTTAACTATTTAAGATACTAGGACACTGGTGCTCAAGAAAACCTTATAAATCATCTAGTCCGTATCCCTAGTAGGAAAAGGAGGGTGTTTAAACATAAGGTTGTCCCCATGAAAAGGAACTGATTGGCTTGGGGGAACAGGAAATACTTTGCACTGTAAACCCTTTGATGCCTTTTGAATTTAGAACTATGTACATGTATTATCTATTCAAATAATTTAAGCTCATTTCATCTACCCTCTTGTTCTGAAGTGATCCAAGAGGGAAGTGCTTTGTTCATTCATCCATTCAAACCCACCTGCCTTTTCTTAGTCCCTTACATTTTCTCCACCACATGACATTGAAACATGAAGTGTCTCGTGAAAATAATAAAAGCATTCATAGTAGAACTAAAAGAATAGCAAATCTCTTATTGTAGATAAGTAGAAGGGTTTTTCTTCCTTAACTCTAATTTAGCAAATTATTTCCTATCTGAGCTTCAGTTTCCTCAACTGTACAATGTATGAGATAGACCATAACATTATTCAAACTGTAATTGCAACTTATTCATAGGCCATGAAATCAAACTGTGTGAATTGCAGCCTACATGGTTTAAAAATGAAATAGAGGGGAGCCGGGGTGCCTCAGCGGGTGAAGCCCCAGAGACCAAGGATTGAATCCCGATCGCGGCCCATGCGGACCCATATGCTGAACTAGGGTGTGTTTCCCATGTGGGAGGCCTCCAGTTTGGTTCCTACTCTGCACAGCCCCCACCCACCTGTGTGGAATGAAACCATTTTGGAGACTGCTCTGGGCCCTCTCCCTTCTCTCTGTCTCTCTCTGTCTCTGTCTATCTCTGTCTCTGTCAAAAACAATAAAATAAATCTTTAAAAATGAAATAGAATAAAATAGAACAGGACAGAAAATATCAGAGTACATTATGCATAGTTAAGGTAAGGATAGTTCCATGATACTTTTGTTGTAAAATGTATTTGTTACCATAGGTCATAGCTGAAAACATTTGAAAGTCATTAGAGTAAATGCCCTTAAGGCCCAATTTAGGTATGACATTCCAGCATTCTAATTTCCTTGTGTTTTTTTGAGATGACAATGTGCACTTAGTAGCTGAACATGTTCTATGTAGGATAACAGATAGAAAATTCTCACCTATGCCAAACTGCCACTAATCAAATCCACTTGTATCTGAGATTTCTGGAAACAGTTTAGCATGTAAAGCCATTAGCACAAAGCCTAGCATATAATAAGGGCCCAATGTTAAACGTTATCATCATCGTTATGATCGTCATCATTATTCATATTGCAGTCATCCCAAGGAAGAATGCTAAATAAAGGCAAATATTTTATTCCCATTAGTAACAAGAATTTCCAAGGAAATACCTTTTTCAATTTGTGACTTACTTTGAGAGGCCTGTTAGTATGGGTGAGCAAGTCTTTGTCAGGTAAAGCCATCTGCAACCTAGATAAATAAGAGTTTTCAAACATGAAACAGAGACACAAAAGACTTCTTGAGATGATAAAGTTAGCGCTATGAGGAAAAGCCTTCTACATATCTATAGAAAACCTTGGGCTTAATACTTATCAAATGAGTGTGGGGTCTCCCTCTCCTTAAGTTTTATTTTTCTTAGAATAGCTCCCAAACAGACATTGCACATTGCAAACACTTTACAACTATTTGTTGCATCAAACTGAATTTGTTGCCTATGCCTCTCTCTTCAGCCAGAGATACCTCACCATCTAGAAAGGTTTAAGTACCTTAGTGTAAATGTTCCAAAATATGTTACTAAACAAAATGTGGTATAAACACACAAAGGAACAGTTTTCAGCAGTGAAATTCTGGTACATGCTATAATACAGATGAACCATGAAGACATTATGCTAGATGAAATAAGCAGGCAAATTCATAGATTGAAAATGTAATAGAGATTATCAGGAGCTGGAGAGAGAAAGGAATGAGGAGTTGTTTAATAGGTACAGAGTTTCTGTTTGGGATGAAAAAGTTCTAGAAATAGATAATGGTGATGGTTGCACAACATTGTGAATGTACTTAATGTCACTAAATTGTACACTTAAAAATGATTATGGGGAAGCCGGGATGGCTCAGTGGGTTGGGTGCTCACTTTGCAGCGCCGGGGACCGGGGAGCGAATCCCGGCCCCGGCCCGTGCGGAACCATATGCTGAACTGGGAGCTCCCCCAGTTCAGTTCTCTCTCTGCCTCTGTCTCTGTCTCTGTATCTCTCTCTCCCTGTCAAAAATAAATAAATAAATAAAAATATATTAAAAACAAAAATGATTAACACTGTAAATTTTGTTATAGATATTTACCACAAAAAATGAATGCCATCCCCTTACATTTTCATATTACTTGCTATTTTTTTTTTAAATATGCTAAATATATAGATGAATGACTAGTGCAAAGAAGTGTAAGATAAAGACCCAAATCCTTGGCCTGATTTATAAAGTCCTACATGATATGTATGATATAAGCCCCTGTTTTATACTCCAGCTCCCTAGCCTCACCTCTAGCCTCCCATTCCTGGTCCATTTTTCTGATGCCTAAAGAATTTCCTCTTGGGGAGGCTGGAATAGCTCAACAGGTTGAGTGCTTGCCTTGCAACAGAGAGGTCCAGGAACCAAATCCCAGGCCTGGCCCATGTAAACTCATATGCTGGACTGTGGAGCAACTGGTAACCACCAACGCCCCCAGTTTGGTTCCCACTCTGCGCAGCCCCACATCCACCTGAGTGGAATGAAAGCATGTCACAATTAATGATGTACAACTATGAGGACTGCTCTGGGCCCTCCCCACTTCTCTCTCTCTCTCTCTCTCTCTCTCTCTCTCTCTCTCTCTCTTTTGCTCCTTCTCTCAAACAATAAAATGAATCTTTAAAAAATAATAATTTCACCACTGCTGTTCAACATAGTACTAGAAGTTCTAGCCAGAGCAATCAGACAAGAGGAAGGAATAAAAGGTATTAGAATCGGGAGAGAAGAAGTTAAACTGTCACTCTTTGCAGATGACATGATCCTGTATATAGAAAACTCTAAAGACTCTATCAGAAATCTATTACAAATAATAGACAAATACAGTAGAGTTGCAG